>CM071949.1:31465000-31472500 GCA_036784905.1 Acrossocheilus fasciatus | reverse complement strand
CTCAGTGTTTCTTTTTGTTGACATCATCAGATTTATAAATAATTCTCATTATGAATTTGGGAAGATGTCTGTGGCTTGACTTTGATCCCTGGCTAACGAGCTCGTCGTCGCTGTCAGAAAACATAACGTTCTGCAGGTTATTCACTAATCGTTTCGTGATTTCAATCCTCGTACGGTAACCAGCAGCAGCTTCCTCTTCTCGTCAGAGACGTGAGATCAGCGCTGAACGCCTCTCGCTGCCGGAGCTTCTAATGATTTTAGTGTCTTTCTCGGAGAGTTTTAAACGCTGTGACGTGTCTGCTGCGTTATAAAGAGTGCGCGCCTCTCACTCCACGCCGAGTGCTGTTCGATCGCGTCACCTCTTCAGCCTGAATCCCCATCTTTATCAGTATTGTTTTGTCCTGAAGACTGAGGACGGGGCGAGTGTTCAGGAAACCTGTTTGAAAACAGTCATTGTGAAGCGTTTGGGGCGTCAGACTCCTCTGAAACACTGGTCTCAGGGTCATTAGCGAACATCATCAGATCAGCCTCACGTCATCCGCAGGCCGGCCGAGGTCCAGCAAATCCAATAAGAGCATCCCGGCAGCGCAGCGGCCCTCCAGCCATCGATCCGGCGTAAAAAGAGCAGCTCCTCCGAAGATAAGCTCATTGTCTTTATTGGAAAGGAAATGAGATAAACGCATTCCTGCTGGGAAGAATTCCTCCTCAGGTGACCTTCAGGAGAAGCTGAAGAGAGTCCGTCCTTTGTCTGTGTTTCTGAAGTGTCTTCAGTAAACGACGCCGGAGTCTCTGACAGACTGAAGAAAACAGCGTAAAGGTCACCGGACGCATCTCATCGTGCCGAGGCTAAAACCAGCGTCAGTCCCGCGAGAACATTATCATCTCGGGCTTAATGTCAGGCCTTTGTCTCAAACAGAGGCGTTTATTCAGTGACTTCAGTGATTGAAGTGATTCAGATTCTGGAGTGTCAGAGATCCGAGTCGAGCTTCTCTACAGCTGCTAACCGAAGCAGCGCTTCTTCAGTCAGGAACGCATGCGTCAGCTGGTCCTGAAGCAGTAATGATGCAGTGAGGGATGCACCTGCTACTGGCCTTCGGTTTTCCGGCTGGAGATTCGTATCGTGACTCACTCGCATCTCCATATCTGCTCTCTGACAGCGGGCAGACGCTCCGCAATCCACCGCAATTCAATTAGCCCAGGCCACTTTGGCAAATTTCAGTACAGCTACAAGAAGATCCATTTTAGCCGAGCGGGAGCATGATTTAGAGAGAGAGAGAGGGGACGAGACGCAGGGCCGGGACGCTTTAATAAAGGAGAGTCATGGCCCCGTGCATTAGCAGAGCGACTCCAGCCGGCTCGCAGAGCCCTAATTAATTCTGCGGGACAGTAATAAAGTTAAGAGCGTAAGTGGCGGGATGCGGAGGCGGGGCCTGAAGGTGACTCCATGGAGACGAGATGACGGGCGGCTGAGCCCAGAATACTGATGAGACGAGCAAACACTCGAGCCGCTGAGAAAACAGCAGAGACGCACAAAAAAGCTTAAAAACTGCAAACATCTGTGACGCATGTTTCTGGACTGCGTTTCTGAATGTGTGACTTATAAATCATACAAAAGTGAAATTTGAGATTTTTTTGAAAATCTAAAAATGCCTGTAGTCTCCTGTAAGGGGTAGGATTGGTGTAGGACAATAGAATAAACGGTCTGTACAGTAGAAGAAGCATTACACCTATGGAGAGTCCCACAAAACATGGAAACACAACCTGTGTGTGTGTGTGTGTGTGTGTGTGTGTGTACACGTTTTTGTGAAAAGTCAGGACATAGATGTGTATAATAACAAAGGTATGACAGGTATTACAAGGTGAAGGTGACTTTTCAGGCTTTTCTTTTTTAAAACGCTTATAAATCATACAGAGTGAGGTTTTTTTGAGAAAGTAAAAATGCACAGTCTCCTGTAAGGGGTAGGTTTAGGTGTAGGGTTGGTGTAGGACAATACCACATACAGTAAGTACAGTATAAAAACCATTACGCCTATGGAGAGTCCCCACTTTTCACAAAAACGAACGTGTGTGTGTGTGTGTGTGTGTGTGTGTGTGAGTGAATGAATGTGCGTGGGTGTGTGAGCGTGTGTGTGTGAGCGTGTGTGTGTGTGCGTGGGTGTGTGTGTGTGCGTGTGTGTGTGTACGTGGGTGTGTGTGTGTGAGTGAATGAATGTGCGTGTGTGTGTGTGTGTGTGTGAGTGAATGAATGTGCGTGTGTGTGTGTGTGTGTGTGTGTGTGTGTGTGTGTGTGAGTGAATGAATGTGCGTGTGTGTGTGTGTGTGTGTGTGTGAGTGTGAGTGAATGAATGTGCGTGTGTGTGTGTGTGTGTGTGAGTGTGTGTGTGAGTGTGTGTTCAGTGACAGACAGACGAGTGATTGAAGGACTCTCAGCAGGTCTGGAGGTTCGAGTGCTGATTACAGTCTGAACACAAACGCAGCAGGCATGCATGTGTGTGTGTGTGTGTGTGTGTGTGTGTGTGTGTGTGTGTGTGTGTGTGTCTACCTGTGACAATCAGACACTCGTTATCTTCCAGTGCTTCAGTGAAGAGCCGAGCGGCGATGAGCTCCGGGTTTATCAGGAACCGGATTTCCTCCTGAACCAGACCAGAACCAGTCACTCCCCCCCCAACGAACCGGTTGGCAAAGTCCACCTGCAGAAAACACACACACACACACACACACCAACAGCATGTCCATATTTTACAATAGAATTACATCAGCAGGAGCTTCTGGATTTTAAGAATCTCAGTATCACAGTGAAGAGAATCAGAGAATAATAAAAACGCATTAAAATAATGAGAACAGGATTTCTTTTCTGCACAACAGAAATGAAGTTCATGAAAATGATGCCACAATGCAAAGTGAATGGTGTTGATTTTCTTCAGTATGTAATGTCTTGTTCTGGTGTGAAGCGTCACCTGCAGCATGCCGTGGCCCTGGTCCTCTATGCATCCCTCACAGCTGATGTAAAGCTTGCTGAACTGCTTTTCTGAACTAAAACCCAAATGAAGAGAGTTTACTGGCCTGTGAGGAGAGAAGCGCTGTGGAGTGTGTGAAGATCGAGCTCACCTCGGCCAGCACGGCAGACGCTGCAGACACTGTCTGGTGTACGTTATGAGACCGGTCGGCCCTCGGATCAACAAAACACACAACAGACCGCATTAATCGTCCGATCCGTGAATAAACGAGTGTGTGTGACGTGCGAAGCAGCCAAACTCACTCCTCTGCGTGACCCGCCTGAAGTACCACAGGAGGGTTTTGAGTTTCTCCTGCTTTGCCCGGGACGACCCTTCAAACAACCTACAAAACACAGACCGGACTAATATTTCATATTCATAAACGACAGTCAAAGTCACTGTTTGTGTATTTCGAGCTCCAATCGCTGACGTCAAACCTGCGTGACGTGAGATCTACAGCGACTTACATTAACAGAAAAACACTGGAACGATTCAAACGGCTCTCTGAGAAACCTGACGTCTCGTCTCTCATCACGGCACACGTGTATGTTTTTATTGGGTTATTGATTATTAGGCAGTTGTGTAATCTTCAGTCAGCTAGTCGGTTTTCTTTTCTCATAATAACCAGCAGAAAAGTAGACCAGATGCAATATGAAAGGTCTGATTACTTGACAGTAAGCTCAGCTGAACAGACCTCCAATAATATAATCGAAATACAGCATGCAGGGTCATATTTCAGTGCAGATGTCGTTAGTGATCTCGGATCACTCGTTTCAGACGCTGAACCTCTGCACTGAGGATGTTCTTCGCTCGTTTGCGATGTGCTTGATGCGCACCTGCTGAAGTTGATGTCAGGATAGTTGCTGTACTCCGTCCGCTGGGAGTTTCTTCGAGGAAAGGTGCAGAAGAAGGCGTTGGCCAGCAGACAGGAGACCTGCTCCTGAGACAGCGTGAGGGATCCACAGCGCTGCGTCCTCAAGAGCGGGATCGGCTGAACACACACAAACACTGCCCATCAGCACTGACCGCTGGAGACACTCGACTTCACACACATTCATGAGCAAAACCGGAAAGCAACACAACGACTTTTACTCTGTCGCTGTACTTCAGTCCAGTATTTAGAATATTTTCATTCTGGGAAATATTTACTTTACTACAATCCAAAGTCAGGGGTGTAAAAATGTGCAGAGAAATTGTACTTAAAGTATGAGTACTGTGTGTTTTTCTTATTTAAAGTCAAATCTAATCAAACATTCACTGAGTGAAAGCAAGAAGACTACATCAAATTGTAGAGAGGGACTTGAGCTTGGTTGAGTGACTTAAGCTTCGTTAATTTAAAGCAGATCTTTATCAGGAGCAGGAGGAGCAGTGCTGTGGAGACACGTCAGTCACTACAGTCTCAACACAACAGAAGAGACTCGCTATATGAGCCGACGGCAGAGAAACAGAGATCTGACCATCAATGAGTGCTCGAGCGTTCTCATTGGTGGAGGATCAGTGGGCGGAGACTACAGTCAATCAATGAGTGCTCGAGCGTTCTCATTGGTGGAGGATCAGTGGGTGGAGACTACATCAGTCAATCTATGAGTGCTCGAACGTTCTCATTGGTGGAGGATGAGTGGGCGGAGACTACAGTCAATCAATGAGTGCTCGAGCGTTCTCATTGGTGGAGGATCAGTGGGCGGAGACTACAGTCAATCAATGAGTGCTCGAGCGTTCTCATTGGTGGAGGATCAGTGGGTGGAGACTACATCAGTCAATCTATGAGTGCTCGAACGTTCTCATTGGTGGAGGATCAGTGGGTGGAGACTACATCAGTCAATCAATGAGTGCTCGAGCGTTCTCATTGGTGGAGGATGAGTGGGCGGAGACTACAGTCAATCAATGAGTGCTCGAACGTTCTCATTGGTGGAGGATGAGTGGGCGGAGACTACAGTCAATCAATGAGTGCTCGAGCGTTCTCATTGGTGGAGGATCAGTGGGCGGAGACTACAGTCAATCAATGAGTGCTCGAGCGTTCTCATTGGTGGAGGATCAGTGGGTGGAGACTACATCAGTCAATCTATGAGTGCTCGAACGTTCTCATTGGTGGAGGATGAGTGGGCGGAGACTACAGTCAATCAATGAGTGCTAGAGCGTTCTCATTGGTGGAGGATCAGTGGGCGGAGACTACAGTCAATCAATGAGTGCTCGAGCGTTCTCATTGGTGGAGGATCAGTGGGCGGAGACTACAGTCAATCAATGAGTGCTAGAGCGTTCTCATTGGTGGAGGATCAGTGGGCGGAGACTACAGTCAATCAATGAGTGCTCGAGCGTTCTCATTGGTGGAGGATCAGTGGGCGGAGACTACAGTCAATCAATGAGTGCTCGAGTGCTCTTGAATATAAATATATATATATATATATATAAATATAAATAGCATCTGAAGAAGTGAAATAAAGAATGAATAGAGAAGATGGATTAGATGAATAAAGCAGGTCCCACTGAGGTCCTGTACCTGCGTGAGGAGACGCGGCGCTCTCAGTGCCAGCTGTGCCATCGCTGGAAGCAGCTCTCCAAACATCTGCTGCACTTCAGACGCCTGCAGACCCTGTTCATACACACACACACACACACACACACACACACACACACACACACACAGAGCGTTAGATGGGGGACAGACAGTCTTTCTGCTGAACCCAGCCCCGTCACAGAGCAAACACACATTAAACACGTGAAGAATCTCTTATAAATCGCTCACAGATCCCCATCTCTCTTGTCTGTGATCGACTCCTCACTGATTCTCAATCACACACGTCTCAAACCACGTGAAGCTAGAAAGTGCAAAAGCAAGTCTAGCAGACTGAATAGAGATGCATTTAATGGTTTAGTGTAAGTTCATATGAGACACGCATTTACATTCAGAAACCATTTCTCGTTCTGTTCCACAGCAGAGCGCAGATCAAGAGCTTCTGTTGATTCTAGTTCACGTCCCTTAAACACTAGAGAATGAAACATAGACAAAGAAAGACACTAGCTATGCTTCCATCCAAAGATTCAAATTTAACTTGTGTGCAAAACTGGAATATCGCATAAAACATTTGCGAATAAACCACTGTTTCCATCCAACGAGTCAAAGAGAACAAAATCATCAAGTCCTGATAAACTGGCACTAAATATCAGTAAGAAAACCAGGAGAAGCCACTGAATATAATAATTTTCATATATAATAAATGACTTGCGTCTCAGAGCGAGCAGACGAAACACATAAGTGCTGTCGATGCTTTCGGAGGCTGATTGGGAACACAGTCGTGTAAGACAGTAATTATACAGAAATTACTTTGTTTTATGCGCATTTCTAGAATTTATGCGCATCTTGGCGTTTCCATCCAGCATTTCTTTATGAGACATTTCAAAATAAAACTAGGTGCACGGACACACAGCTACTGATTCAGCTCTAACTGCGGATCAATCAAGAGACGGAAGATGACTTCATTTCCGATCGGAGGCTGATCTTTCCTGCTCTGCAGACACAAACACACGCAGCTACTTCATCTGCATTTTTATTCTCATTTACAGACGAACCATGACAAGCTGAAATTCATTTTGTCAAGACGGACCTTCAGAGCTTTTACAGTTTGACACTAACGAGCAGAAGAAATGCAGGCGCTCTTCAAAGCTGTCCGACCAAACCATCACACAACAGGAAAACAAACGCCCGTAAAATCACACCGGCCACGGGTCCATCGCTCTCAGACTCAAACACCCAATCAGCAGTTTATGACATGTGCGCACACACACACACACACACACGCACACGCGCACACGCACACGCACACGCACATGCACACACACACGCACGCACACACACACACACGCACACACACGCACGCACACACACACACGCACACACACACACACACACACACACACACACACACACACACACACACACACGCACACACACACGCACACACGCACACACGCACACACACGCACACACACACGCACGCACGCACGCACGCACGCACACGCACACGCACACGCACACGCACACGCACACGCACACGCACACGCACACGCACACACACACACACACACACACACACACACGCACACCGTCAGTCTATCATAGATGATAGTTACTCCGCTCTTATTTACGATGGCAGTGTCAAGATGATCAATCTAAAGGGCAATTTCATCAAGGTTTCTGAGGTTTCTCGTCTGATTAAAAGACGTCCTGGAACAAATGCAGATGAGGACGGGTGTCCTCAAACGGGTCCAGCTCGGGACACATTTGTACGACAACCTGAAAAGAACAGCAGAGGAAGGTCATAAATAACGGTGATATCGTAAAACCGGAGAGCGGGACAGCAGCCAGCTGAGGCTTCAAATCAACAAAACACACAGCAGATCTCTCCTGACCTCAGTTCTGTTCATAACGCTCGGAGCCTGCAGCGATTAACATGCTGTGAAGAGCGTCCGACTCGCTGCCATGTTCAGAGAGAAAACAAACAATCAG
>CM071949.1:31450000-31457500 GCA_036784905.1 Acrossocheilus fasciatus | reverse complement strand
GCTCGGATGGAGGACGCTGCTCGTGACCTATGACGATCTGATCCCAGCGCGCGACTGGCTGCAGGTGCGTCTTTCGTCTCATTATCATAAAACATGTTAAACAGTCCATTTACAGTGTGCTCTGATGCAGGATAGCAGCCATACACGTGATGATTCAGCACGTGTGTGTGTGTGTGTGTGTGTGTGTGTGTGTGTGTGTGAGAGAGAGAGAGGCCATATGACTGACAGGTAAAGCAACCAATCACGTTTCCCCACAATAACAAACCGGTGTACAACTCCTTGGACATATGTGACCCTGGACGACAAAACCAGTCTTAAGTCTCAATTTTTCGAAATTGAGATTTATGCATTATCTAAATAAAGCTGAATAAATAATCTTTCCATTAATGTATGGTTTGTTGGACAATATTTGTCTGAGATACAACTATTTGAAAATCTGGAATCTGAGGGAGCAAAAAAATCTAAATATTGAGAAAATCACCTTTAAAGTTGTTCAAATGAAGTTCTTAGCAATGCATATTACTAATCAAAAATGAAGTTTTGATATATTTACAGTAAGAAATTTACAAAATATCTTCATGGAACATGATCTTTACTTAATATTCTAATGATTTTTGGCATAAAAGTAAAATGTATAATTTTGACCCATACAATGTATTGTTGGCTATTGCTGCAGATATATCTGTGCTGCTTATGACTGCTTTTGTGCTGCAGGGTCACATGTTTTAAAGATTCTATGCCAGTCGGGCTGATATACTGTCGCTGAGAGCACAGTGCTGTCCCGAGTTCGAATCCCGGCTCGAGGATCTTTCCCGAGCCCCTCCCTCTCTCGCCCACTTCACTTCCTGTCTAATAACTGTCCTATCATAATAAAGCAAAAAAAAAAGATTCTATGCCGCAAACTTTAAATATTTCACATACTTTTTAAACTCCGGTGTTAGTTGATTCTGATAAGCACTCATCGTCACAGCTGTAAACACGACGCCGTTCGTCCGTGGAGGGGTTTGGCTTCACGGCAATTTTGTTTCCAGGCGGAATGTTAAAGAATGCGACACAAGCGTCTCCTGGAAATCCTGTGCAATTGAACCAATCCGATGATGACTTCGAGACTCCTGAATTGTTTCCGATTTTGTGTGCCGTATTCATCAGACATTCAGCCAATGGGCTGTGGACGTGACGTCTGAGGCTGAGACTATTAATTTGATTGGCTGGTGGATCTTTTGCTCTGAATGCTGGGATTGGTCTGTTGATCTGAGCATATCAATATAGGCAAAAACTGCCATGAAGAGGCTTTATAACCAAATGATAAAGTGTTCCTGAATCGCTCAGTATGGGTTGGAACACACAGATCGTGTTCTTGTGTTCAAAAACAGCTAGCAAAGGAATAAAACAAAAGTTGAACTGTTTTCATCTCGCAACATTTTTAGACAAACATTTAATAATGTGTCTCGATATCTGTGCTCTGTTCTGTTGGTGTGAACGGCCCCTTGCACACTAATCCACAGCACTTGTGTGTTTTGTTTTTCAGTCGGAATGGAAGCAGCACAGGAAGATGGTTCTGATGTGTCTGGAGAGATTCCTGCATCAGACTCACACACTCTCAGATCAGACTCACACACTTTCAGATCAGACTCAGACTCACACACTCTCGGATCAGACTCGCACACTCTCGGATCAGACTCGCACGCTATCGGATCAGACTCGCACGCTATCGGATCAGACTCACACACTTTCAGATCAGACTCAGACTCACACACTTTCAGATCAGACTCAGACTCACACACTTTCAGATCAGACTCAGACTCACACACTCTCAGATCAGACTCACACACTCTCAGATCAGACTCAGACTCACACACTTTCAGATCAGACTCAGACTCACACACTTTCAGATCAGACTCAGACTCACACACTCTCAGATCAGACTCAGACTCACACACTTTCAGATCAGACTCAGACTCACACACTCTCAGATCAGACTCAGACTCACACACTTTCAGATCAGACTCAGACTCACACACTATCGGATCAGACTCGCACACTATCAGATCAGACTCAGACTCACACACTTTCAGATCAGACTCACACACTATCGGATCAGACTCAGACTCACACACTTTCAGATCAGACTCAGACTCACACACTTTCAGATCAGACTCATACTCACACACTTTCAGATCAGACTCACACACTCTCAGATCAGACTTGCACACTATCAGATCAGACTCAGACTCACACACTCTCTGAGGCTGATGGAGTCTGGATGCGGTTTGAGCAGATGCGGCAGCAGCAGAGCGTCTCTCACACACACACACACTCGCAGCCGCTCGTGGTTCTGCTGGACGATAACTTCTACTACCAGAGCATGAGATACCAGATCCAGCAGCTGGCCAGGAAGTGTATGTGCAGTTTGTGTCTCTGACAGCTGAATCATGTAAACACAGCTGAAGCGCTGACGTTCTGGTGTTTGTTCTGGAGGACAGACGGCGTGGGTTTCTGTCAGGTGTTTCTCCAGTGTCCGCTGCACGTGTGTCTCCAGAGGAACCGCCGCAGATCTCAGCCTGTTCCTGATGACGTTCTGCTGCAGATGTGTGAGCGACTGGAGCCTCCGAACGAGATCAGAAACCCCTGGGAGCAGCAGAGCCTGACGCTGGACAGCACAGACGGCATCGCAGACGGACACGTGTAGGTCAAACACACACATGCATCCGTCCGACCCGCTCTGATGTGCCGCTTGTGGTGTTTTTCTGCAGCTCAGATGATGTTTGAAACTTTCTGTTAGTAAATTCATTCCTCTTTCTTTCTCCTGAAGACAGAAGCTGATGGACTTGCTGGCGACTGCGCTGGAAAACCCTCTGAACCCCGTCCAGGACGAGTCGCAGCAGAAGGTCGCAGTCGTTCAGGCTTTATTCACACAATCACATCCATCACTACATCTGCTGTATTTACACACTCCTGCAGAAACAGTCATCGTTAAATTCTCAATTGATTCTTTAGGGACTTAATGAAAAGTCTATAACATACTTTGGTTTGGTTCTCGATGTTAGCGTAAAACAACACCCTCAACACGGCTCGCTGATTTTCACAGCGTGTCCTTTAAATGCTAATGAGCTCTGCTGACCCCGCCCCTTCTCTTCAGTGGGGTGACCAGCCGTTCTCTGAGACTTAACTTTAGCCACATGTGGCAGCTGATGACCGCTCACTCAGGGCGGAGCTGTGCTAAAACACCAGTGTCAGTCAAGAATCGTAGGAGGGGCCTGGGTCTGTGTGACATCACTCTGCCAAGAATCTGAGAACGGCTTGATCTTCAGTTCAAACAACATGTAAAAGTGAATTTTGTATCCGATGACCCCTTTAAACACAGTGAACGTCACAGGATTCAGACACTGCTGCGGTCACTCAGCGACTTCAGCTCACTTCTGTAAAAACTCTGGTCACATTAAGACACGCGTTGCAGTGAAGCGGGAGAGAAAAGTCTCTCACTGACCCCTCTCTCTGTTTTAGGAGGCTGACAGACGGATTTGTGCGTCCAGCGTTCTTCATCAGGCGGATCAGACGTGCAGACGACTGGTTTCTCAGGCGGTGGCTTCAGCTCGCGGTACAGAGATCAGACTCTGCACTGATTATGCTGCTGTAAACAGCTGTTGTATTTAATTGCCGCTGTGTCTCGTCACAGAAGGCCAGGCGTCTCCAGACACGCAGAAGGCTCTGGCTAAAGCGCTGATCGAGCTGAAGACGGCGTTCCTGCAGGAGCTGAAGAAGGACGTTCTTCATCGCGTCTCAGTTTTCCCAGAGGAGCCGGTGGATATGGAGAAGCTGCTGATGGCCGTGTCTGCGGCGTTCCAGCGGCGCTCGCATGAGATCGTGAGCAAACACATGACTGACGGATGACTGCTTGACTCCTGATCTGAATCAATCTAACTCTGATGGACTTCTGATTGTGCATAAGATGTATTTTCTCAATATATTTTCTGTAAATGCATTTGTCCACGACTCGTTCTTGCAGTCGCTGATTTTCATTTAGAGATTCATGAGTTTGTGATATTTTATTTATTTACTTATTGGTTTATTTAATAGGGACCATCCATATTCATGAACATTGTTGTATAAAAAAATGACACCATGTAAATATGCCAGAATTAGTAACAATAACTACTTTTCATCTGCAGTCCCTAGGCAGGTAACATAAAGCTAACATAAAGACAACCAACAATAATACAACATTCATTCACTATAAATGAAAAGGTACACATAGTGACGACATATACATTGACAACAAAAACAAAACAAAAATACATAATGGAAGAAACATTGTTCATCCACCTCTATACTGCATTCAATTTAACAGTGAAAGTGTATGAGTGATAAATGTGTGACAGTTAAAAATGATTACATCTCTGGTTTTCTAGAAGCCACTGTTTTAAGTGAGTTTTAAAGGTGTTGAATGTAGGACACTCTCTTATTGAGAGGGGCAAACTATTCCAGAGTTTACCACCTATTATTGACAATACATTTTGTCCGAAAGTGGTACGCCTAAATGGTATCACACAGTCCCCGTTTACAGAGACCCGTGTCCTACCGCCGCTTTCAAGTCTTTGGAAAAAGCCATGCAGCGGAGGAGGGGCAAGATTATGTAACACTTTATATACCAAACAAGCATACTTGAGACATTTGAAATTGTCAAAACTTAAAAATTGATGTCTTTCTAAGATATCGCAATGGTGGAATGACAATGCCTTTTTATCAAAAGTTTTTATGGCTTTCTTAAATAGAGATTCAATACTTTTAAGAGTAGTTGTGCTAGTTAATGACCAATTTGTAAAACAATACTCAATATGAGAAAAGATCATAGTATATAAGAACAACTTGGCAGCTTTGGTATCAAGAAACGGTCTAACTTGTTTAAAATTCTGCAAATTGAATTTAACTTTATTTACCACCTTTTTTACATGACGTTTAAATGTTAGGGTGGAGTCATATGTGACTCCTAGATACTTGAAATCATTAACAATATCAAGCTCCTGTCCTCCAAGGAACACATTAGAATGTGACACCTTCATATTTTGTTTGGTAAATGCCATGCAGACTGTTTTTTGATGTTTAAGTAGAGACATGACATAGTAAGCCAGTCATCAATGTGAGCCATTGCTGATGTAAGTGTGGATGCTATCTCTTGGTAGTTCTTAGCGTATGTAAAGATTACAGCATCATCTGCATACATCTGAACATCAAGATTTTTACATGCCTCTGGCAGATCATTTATATACAGTGTAAACAAGATTGGACCAAGTATGGAGCCTTGAGGGACCCCTACTGGACATTCACAGAATGGGGACTTTGAATCATTAATACGAACACATTGCTTTCTGCTGGCCAGATATGATTTAATCCAGTTGAGAGCTTGTTCAGAGAAATTGAAATATGTTAATTTAGATAAAAGAACTTCGTGATTAACAGTATCAAAAGCTAGCTTCAGGTCTAGAGAAACATCACCAACATAGGAGCTCTTATCTAGGTAGCCTTTAACCTTTTCCAAAAACAAACAGTTAGCTGTTTCTGTTGAGTGATGGGCCCTGAACCCAAACTGCACAGGGTGAAGTAAATTGTTGCTTTTATTGAGATGTTGAATCAATAATTTGGCCAACCATTTTTCAACTATTTTAGAAACAACAGGCAAAATACTGATTGGCCGATAATTGGCCATATCTGATCTTTCACCTGATTTAAAAATGGGTGTAACCAATATTGATTGTTTTTCTTTACGGAGACTGCAGTACTGTATATTAAATTCACGTGATTAATGAATAACAGAAATGCTTCATTTGTCTGGTTAGTGACAGACACATCGCGGACAGACAGACTGATCATTATTCAATTGAAAATGAGTTATTAGTGTTAGGGTTTGGTAAGTCACTATTGCCTCTGATGCTGATTTGCTTGATTTTCTGCTTCACATCTTCATAATTGTCTCTTGTTTGACGATGACAAACTTGATTTTTAAACATTTATGTTGGCACAATTTTTTTTAAAATTATGAATATAACAAAAATATATTCATTTATGCTGCTCCCCGGGCGCCGCAGCATAAATGGCTGCCCACTGCTCCGGGTGTGTGTTCACGGTGTGTGTGTGTTCACTGCTGTGTGTGTGCACTTTGGATGGGTTAAATGCAGAGCACAAATTCCGAGTATGGGTCACCATACTTGGCTGTATGTCACGTCACTTTCACTTCACTTTCACTTTCAAAATAAAAAGACGTAGTTTGAAGCTAAAGGTGCGTTCAAAGAATAAAAGATTAGAATATTAATATTTTTGACTCATGAGGTTTAAAGAGTCAATAAATTCACTCTGAGCCGATATACTTAAAATATATACATACAGAAGATTCAAATGAATAAAAGAGAACAAGTGACATTATAAATACAATCTTGGGATGTTTGTCTCCTGTATGTCAATATCATAATGCATTATTAAATACATTTACAAGTCTTGAGTTTCCTTACAATTTCTAAGAAACACATTTCGTACGAAAAGGAACGCAGACAATGCGATACTAATTGACGGATGTCATCAGAGATCATTTGTGAGTGTTTAGCTGTAAGTGTGTGTGTGCTGCTTCCGGTCAGCGCTGGAGCTCGTTCCATCCGGACACTTTTCACTGTGACGCAGAGCCGTAATGGCGCCCGCGTTCGGAATGCTGCGACAGGTGAGAATAAACTACAGACGACACGCGTGATATTAAAGTACAGCGTTAAACGCGTCCGACACCGAGTGTAGATGAGTGGCACCTGACTGAGATTAGATGAACAGACTTGTGACGGATGCGCCAGCGGAACATTTCATAACATGCTACAGGACAGACAGGAATAGATTATTAATACGAAGCGTAATATTCAGACGAGAGATGATCTTATTCTCAAACATGATTTATGCGTGTGTGTCATATGCATTGCTGACAGTCACGGATTAGACAGACTGAAGGCAGATCTTTAGAGTTTGTCTCTGAAAGTCATCTGAATGTGACGGGCTCCTCTGGTGTTGATGGTGGTTTGTTTTGATTCTGTCTGTCAGTCTTCATCAGCAGAACCAGTTCCTTCTGGAATATTTACATGAAGTCCAACTGAGATTCAGAGTTAATATTTCAATCATTTATACATTCACCGTTCTCTGATGACAATTATTGGTCACATGCAGATAGAAAAACACAATTTTTTTTGGCTAGTTTTTATATCTACAATTTTATAATTTAATTAATTATAAGCTCTTTATCAGCTCACAAACCCCAGTTCAGGAAACACTGAGGCATATAGAAGCTGTAGCCTGTGTGTAACAGTGCATGTGTTTGTCTGGTGTTTGTCTGATGTTTGTCTGGCGTGTTTGTCTGATGTTTGTCTGGCATGTTTGTCTGGCGTGTTTGTCTGGCGTGTTTGTCTGATGTTTGTCTGGCGTGTTTGTCTGATGTTTGTCTGGCGTGTTTGTCTGATGTTTGTCTGGCGTGTT
>CM071949.1:31427500-31440000 GCA_036784905.1 Acrossocheilus fasciatus | reverse complement strand
AAAACATATTTTTTCTGTATATTTTTAATCATGCTGTGAGATGTTTTTACATGCGGTTTTTACTCCAGGACTCCAGTATTGTTCTACTGAAATGAATCGTTACGGACTTTATTTCTCAGTGTGGATGTTCACAAGCAGTAAATATATTTTATTGTCTGACAAACGTCTGAAATGTTTGTGAAATAATCGGTGAATTTGTTCGGGTGTTTTAGAGGATTTCCGCCGGTTTTTATATGATCATGAATTAATGTTCATTATTGAATGTGTTTGTGATTCTGAAGATGTTCTCGGAGTGACTTAAATAAAGCGCTTCTATTGTAATTATGAACTATTCTTGTAATCATTATTTGTCTTTATTTTCTATTGCCTTCAATATTAGAATATAAATAACAAAGTCAGTGTTTTTATGAAAGAGCGTTTTTACGCATTTGCTCATCATCACCGCTAAAATTATTATTACAACCTTAATAAAATATGTTAATAATTATGTAATAGAATTTCATTAATTCATCGCGTTCAATAAAATTATCTGTTGCTGGCGCCAAACAATCAATTAGGCTAATGCTTATAATGAGAACAAAATATGAGTTTTTGATTCACTATTATAAAATTATTATTATTGATTATTGTTTGATTTTCGTAATTTACCAACAACAGGCTATGGCGCGTAAATCCACTGAAAATCTTTTATTTCGTAATAGGTTATTAATGCACAATAGAAATTCGTGAATCTTTATTATTAAAAAATATTCTCTGTAAAACCGCACATTAAAATACAGCACAGATGTGTGAGAATCTGCAGCTAAACAGCATCTAAGAGTAAATAATCAGGGGTTCAGATTTTAACCGGGATCAATCACTGCGAGATCGATATTAATTAAAAAATCATTCACATCCGATTTCAGGACAGATTTTTTTATTTGTTTAATATTTAATATATTTCCAGTAGAAAGCGCGTGTCCGCCGATGCTGAGCGTGTGACTCACCATCAGCTCTATTCTGGGACGCTCAGAAAACAGATTTTTTCAGTAAGTTCATAACTGATTCATAATTAATAACACGAGCTCGACTGCACATTACTGAACTCTGGAGGCCGCGGGCACGAGCCGGAGTGTGACGCGCGCTCCCGCGGACGCCGGTATATGCGCGAGTCACAGCTGCGAGTATTAATACTCCAGACACATTCATCATTGCTCTCACCTGTCTAATACTCATGAAGTGTGTTTGTGAAGAGCGCTGTTCAGCTCGGTGTTGATCTGAGAGGCTGAGACTGATGAAGGACGCTCAGCTCTTCTTCATCACCAGGAACATAGCCGTACTTTTTGATAGCAATCTTTCCTTCGAAAGCCACGTTTCTAGCATTTTAAAACTGCATTTTTCCATCTAAAAAAATATATATAAATTATATATGCTCTCAACGTCAAATGCAGAAATGTTAGTTCATGCGTTTATGACCTCAAGGCTAGACTATTGTAATGCTTTATTGGGTGGTTGTTCTGCACGCTTGATCAGCAAACTACAGTTGGTCCAAAACACATCAGCTAGAGTCCTTACTAGAACCAGGAAATATGACCATATTAGCCCGGTCCTGTCAACACTGCACTGACTCCCTATCAAACATCGGATAGATTTTAAAATCTTGTTAATTACTTATAAAGCCCTGAATGGTTTAGCTCCTCAGTACTTGAGCGAGCTCTTATCGCATTATAGTCCTCCACGTCCGCTGCGTTCCCAAAACTCTGGCCGTTTGATAATACCTAGAATATCAAAATCGACTGCGGGCGGCAGATCCTTTTCCTATTTAGCACCCAAACTCTGGAACAATCTACCTAACACTGTTCGGGAGGCAGACACACTCTGTCAGTTTAAATCTAGATTAAAGACCCATCTCTTTAGCCTGGCGTACACATAACACACTAATACGCTTCTATTATTCAAATCCGTTAAAGGATTGTTAGGCTGCATTAATTAGATCAACCGGAACCGGGAACACTTCCCACAACACACGATGTACTCGTTACATCGTAAAAAGAATGGCATCTACGCTAATATTTGTCTGTTTCTTTCTTATCCTGAGATACCCCTAGCCTCCAGATCCAGTCCGTGTCCAGATCAGATGGTGGATCAGATGACCTCTACAGCCCTGAACATCAGAGACCAGGACACCCAGATGACCCCCAGAGACTGACCCCCAGTGAAGACCTCGTCTCTTAGAAGGCCATCAGGACAAGACCTCAGGAACCAGACGAGTCCTCTGCACAATCTGACTCTGCTGCAGCCTGGATTTAGACGGTTATGTCAGGTCTCGTCTGGTCAGAGAACGACACACTGTTTTACTGTTTAATACTGTAAAGCTGCTTTGACACAATCTGCAGTGTAAAGAACCATAAATAATGGTGACTTGACAGAAGCGCTTCTGGAAGCTCTTCACCATGAAAATAGGAGGCGAACCACATTTGATAATTTCTTCATTAACACAATTTTAAATATAGCTTACAGTGAATCCATTGTCTAGTATATTTGTATGTTTCTTTTAATGTTTATATTGTGTCTTCAGTCACAAATAACCTTTTTTCAGAACCTTTTTTTCATTTTTAAAGCAAGATAATAAACGTTTCTGTGTTGAAGATGAAATCTGTAATTAACCCTTACAATATCATCTGAATGTGAACTTGTGTCAAATAAAAGTAACTGAAAAAAGATGAAACCAACAGCAACATCAGAGACATAAGCAGATAATACAAATAAGTAAATAATAATGCAATCTTTGACAGATACATGAAGCACATTTTTAATGAAAGAGTTTCTTGGAATAGAGTATAACCCTTTTTTGGATTTAATCTGATATAACTCAGAAGTACCATGATCCTATCTTCATAATATTACCATAATACTAACACAGCACACAGTCAGACACAGAATATGATTAAAGCTTTTATAAAGTGAACATCATACATTTATATTGGAAAGAATATTACACAAATGACATGAATACTACATGCTGAGAGAACATGATCTCAGTCAGACCCTCATTACAAAGATACCGGTGAAAAAACTCTATTTCCTCATTTTATGAAATGTAACACAAATGTTTTCGTCAGTATCGATAACTGTGATTAATAATATGATAATATTTGATATCGCGCCGAAAACAAAACACTGACCGCATTCGCACACCTGATTCAACAACAAGCGGAAGTACGCAACATCTCGTGGTATTTTGTTGTTTTACGCCCGGAAGTTAATCCTTGTAACCAATCATCGCTAGAGAACGTTAGAGGGAGTTTTGAAACGGACCAATGAGAGCGGAGCTCTGCTGTAGACGCGTCCAATCAGAGTAGCGCGTCGATGAGCGGCAGAGCGGCAGCAGAGAAGAGCGGCACGGTGAGATTTAACGGAAATTCTGATTATTTCATAAACTTTTAAGACAAATAAATCGCTCGGCTGTGTTTCAGAGAGTTTTGCTCGGATATCAAAGCGGAAGCTTCAGCTCTGAATAAAGACACGGCAGTTTTTCAGGCTTTAGCTGCCGCGCCACGCGCCTCCTTCAGACTCACTGATGCTTGAATATTACATTCATATAAAGTCCGTTCAGTCAGACTCTCAGATTGAGTCCGAGTTTGTTCTCAGATTGAGTCCGAGTTTGTTCTCAGACGGAGTCCGAGTTTGTTCTCAGACGGAGTCCGAGTTTGTTGCTGTGTGCAGTGACTCCGAACAGAAACGCGGTGCTAGCTGCTCGCTGAGCTGAAGTTATATTCTCTGTGATCTTGAGCTCGTGTCTGTGTTGATCTCTAAACATCACACTTTCCTTCACAAACACCCTCTGATCGATGCTTCAGACTCCAGCTCGAGTGATCAGACCAGATCTGATCAGGTAAACAGTGCTGAGAAGCTTACTTTGGAAATGTAATGGGTTAATGTAATAAGTAGTGTAACTACTGTTTTGATCTGTTAATCGTTTTCAGACATGTAAAGCAGGCAGGTTTAACCTTACAGTAGAACTCAACACTGATTACTGTTACTTTGGAAATCCTTCATCACTTGAAGTATTATAATTATTTAATATAAAGTACAGCCAGCACAGAATCAGACTGACTTTGAGATCGTTCTGAGGTTAAATTCAGATTTAAAACCATAACAAGAAACTGTTTAATAGCTGATGCTGTTTTTGAAATCAAATCTTTGCATAGTTATGACAAAACACTGGCATCTAACAATAATAGCTCGGAAAAAAGAGTTAATCTTAAAAAATAAAACATACATAAAACCAAACAGAAGTCGAATAATCATGTGTCCTATTCTGTGTCATAAACTCCTGAAACACTGCTGTCTCATATTTTAAAGCAGTCAATGCGATTTATGAAAGAAAAAAATTTAGTCTTTATGTGGGTGTGTTTGAAAATAAATATTCAGATGCAATTCAGATGCAGTTTGTGATTGTTAACATTTTCAAGTAACTGTAATCTAATTAATATTTTTTTCTCAGTAACTGTAACTGATTATAATTACATTTATTTTGTAATTAAACTGTTATTTAGTTACATGTAGCTAGTAACTCCCCGACACTGGAGATAATGCAGGAGTGTGTGTGTGTGTGTGTGTGTGTGTGTGTTCAGATGACCGGAGCCAACGAGTTCAAGCTGACCCAGGGTCCGGAGGATGGCGTCTCGGCTGTGAAGTTCAGCCCGAGCTCGGCTCAGTTCCTGCTGGTGTCGTCGTGGGACTGTACGGTCCGGCTGTTCGATGTCAGCGCCAACAGCATGAGGATGAAGTACCAGCATCTGGCTCCGGTGCTGGACTGCGCTTTCTATGTGAGGAGCATCACAGAAACCCTGCAGAACCACGCATTCGCTCGCTCCTGTGTTTGATCCGTGTGTCTCGTGTGTTTCAGGATCCGACTCACGCGTGGAGCGGCGGTCTGGACAGCCAGCTGAAGATGCACGATCTCAACACGGATCAGGGTGAGCTTAAAGGGGTCATCGGATGGCCATTTTACACTTGATATGATTCTTTAGGGTCTTAATGAAAAGTCTATAACATACTTTGGTTAAAATTTCTCAATGTTAGTGTAAAACAACACCCTCTTCACCCTGCCAAAAACAGCTCTGTTCACAGCGAGCCGTTTCGGTGCATGTGCTTTAAAATACTAATGAGCTCTGCTGACCCCGCCCCTTCTCTTCTGAGAGGTGACCATCCGCTCAGATGTCGGGAGTAAATGACAACTGCTATATTTATTACTACATCCAACAACAACAACACCTCAGTCACTGACGAGACATTCTCGTCTACATCTGAGAAACAACGGAGGACTGATGACCGCTCGCTCAGGGCGGAGCTGTGCTAAAACACCAGTGTCAATCAACAATCGTGGGAGGGGCCTGGGTCTGTGTGACATCACTGCCAAGAATCTGAGAAAGGGGTTATGATTTTTTGGGATTTAAAAAAGAAAAAAGCACTGGGTGGATTTTTATCATTATAGGGTGGATGTGTATACACTTCAGTTCAAACACCATTAAACATTCCCTTTAAACACGACACGCTGGTGTCTGACTGCATCTCTGCTCTTCCTCAGACACGATCGTGGGGACGCACGACGCTCCCATCCGCTGCGTGGAGTACTGTCCGGAGGTCAACGTGATGGTGACGGGCAGCTGGGACATGTCTGTGAGGCTCTGGGACCCCAGAACACCCTGCAACGCCGGGACCTTCACGCAGCCGGAGAAGGTGAGGAGCGGAGGCGGAGGCGGGGCGCGGCGGCTCTGACGGAGCGAGGCTCTGATCTGCGTCTGTGTTTCAGGTCTACACGCTGTCTGTTGCCGGAGACCGGCTGATCGTGGGCACCGCGGGCCGGCGCGTGCTCGTCTGGGACCTGAGGAACATGGGATACGTGCAGCAGAGGCGAGAGTCCAGCCTCAAATACCAGACGCGCTGCATACGAGCTTTCCCCAACAAACAGGTCAGACGCAAATACAGCTTCCACCAGTGTGTTGAAAATATTTGTCTTTATCATTATGGATGAAAGGCGATCGTTTTATAGCAGTTAGTGTGCTAACCTCACAATAGACACAAAGAAAGCAAGCATTTATCAATGTTTTGTAGGGATGTAACGGTATGAAAATTTCTTATCAGGATTATAGTGACCAAAATGATCACCACAGTGTTATTAAAATGTGCTGGAGATGTTCAAAAAGTACTGACACAACCCTTTCACCAAGTTTTATATTTAATAATCAACAAACAACACATAAAATAAATTTTGTTTGCATAATCACTAAAACAATAACATTACCAATGATTTCAGATTTTAAATGACAACTTGACTGAAAACAGTTTAATAGCATGTTCAAATATCTAATGGAAATGTTCAAATAAAGCTTTGAAAAAGTTTCATATAAAGGTAAACCTCACATTTTAGCCTTTAAATAAAGAGTAGGGTTAAGTCAAAATGAAAATAAATGGTTATTTGTATTTTATCTCCTCCATTAATAATTCTACATAACTTATCTGAATTGTTTAAATGTATAGAATCCACATAAGCTTGTTTTTCATCAACTGGTCAAAATGTACAGCAGGTCATGCAGATCCGGTCTGTTACTGTCCAGATAGAGACTGCACACAGGCTGAATGTGAATATAAGTCTCTGTAAATCCAGTCTCTGACAGCAGGTGGCGCTTTATACGGAGAAGCTGAATACAGCTGTTTCTCGTAAACTCCGAGAACAAAGCAGCGTTGTGATTAAGAACACTTCTCTAGGTATTACATGGAGCGAAGATGAAAACAAAATGCCATCGAATTGTTTCTGAAGACAGTCAGAACCTTCAGAGGTACATTCATAGAATTAATTCATTCATATTTTCATTTAATATATGAATGAATTAAAACCTCCCAGCTTTTCCGCCGTGTTTCACTCAAAACGAAATTTATGACGTTATTTTAATGACAAATGTTCGCACGCGGATTTCCTTCAAAAACAGCCGCGCGCTCAGATACACGTAATCGCGTCTCCTCCGACTCGGACTAATACTCTGAGTTACTCTGCTGCTGAGCGCACCTGACACTGTTACTGAAAACTCTGCTTTATGCTGGACAGTATTTATTTATGTTGAGATGTTCAAATCACGGTAATTGAATACGGTTTTAATGATAAATAAAAAATGAAACCGTAATACTAACCGTGGTGAATTTTATCATGATTTATCGCCAAACCGGTAATCGTTACATCCCTAATCTTTTGCATCGCCGGCTCTCGTGCACTAGTTACCACAGGGTTAAATCAGACTGTAAATAATGGAGTGACACATTATTCATAAAAATGTATGACATTTTAATAAATTTTTATTCATGTATGGTACTTGTCAAAAATTTTGAAACTGATTTTTTAAAATGTTTTTAATGAAGTCTGTTCTACTCACGAGGCTGCGTATATTTGAGGGAAAATACAGTAATATTGTGAAATATTATTACAATTTAAAATGGCTGTTTTCTGTCGGCACTGATGGCCTCGTGGGCAGAGCTCTATAATGCTGTTGTGCTTCGGGCGTCCGGCTCGAGGACCTTTCCCGATCGCTCTCCCACTTCACTTCCTGTTGACCTTCTGTCCTATCTGAAGAAATGCCATAAAATGCCAAAATAAATCTTAAAACAGCTGTTTTCTATGTCAACATGTGTTAAACTGTAATGTATTTCTGTGATGCGCAGCTGTATTTTCAGCATCATTACTGCAGTCTTCAGTGTCACATGATCTTCAGAAATCATTCTAATATACTGATTTGATGTTCAGTTACTGGTGCTCAGTTACTTATAATAGTACTTATTATTTTCAATGCTAAAAATAGTTTTTGCTGCTAAATATTTTCCTAAACGTTTTTTCAGGATTCTTTGATGAATAGAAACTTCAGAAGAACATTTTCTGAAAATTGTATCAATATCTTTACTGTCACTTTTGATGAAAACATTTAAATGTTGTAATGTTTCCAAACTTCTGACAAGGGCTGTAGTTCTTTCCATTTCAATTCAAGTTTACTTTTGTCTCACACACATCCATGCATAGTACGACATGCAGAGAAATACCTCTTTAACTCTCTGCACATACAGAAATTGACATAAGAATAATATAGAAAAATCTCTCAAATATTCAAGGGCACTGAAGCCCCAGGAATCTGTAGTTTAATGATTTCAGCCAATCATAAACCTCAGGTGAATTTTGAGCAGGGTATAGATGTGATGCTCCTCCTGTAAGAGTGACGTGTGTGTGTTCAGGGTTACGTGTTGAGCTCCATCGAGGGCAGAGTCGCTGTGGAGTATCTGGACCCCAGTCTGGAGGTGCAGAAGAAGAAATACGCCTTCAAATGCCACAGACTGAAGGAGAACGGCATCGAGCAGGTCTATCCGGTCAACGCCATCTCCTTCCACAGCGTCCACAACACCTTTGCCACCGGTACCCGCCTCACGCTCTTCATTACTGCTCGCTGACAGAATCACTTCAGTGTTTTCATACAGGCAAACATTTAGAAGTTTTTAATTCAGTGCTTCCCAGAAATGTATTTAGAAATGTATTTGTGGTGGTAGCCTCCTTTTACCCACGGCACAAAAATGGCCATTAAGGAACATTCTGTATACATTATTTTTAGGTTATTTACAAATAACCTCCCGAATGTTATTTTATGGTTGCAAAATGTAAAACCTGGCCTGCCCAGATAAAGTCTATTTGTGCGAAGCTCTGTGATCAATTTAGATAATATTTGTTTTCACTATATGCAGATTATGAACAGATGTAGTGTGTTCAGTAGCATATTAGTGTGAGTTTGGAGTTTGCTTGACCAGTGACTGATAGAAAACCTGTTTGGAAACAATCATTATTTTGTGGTGCAGAAACCACATTGAATATTTGTTTTAACTTTGGGGTGGGGTATGTATTTTTTCAAAAATGCTTTAGAAAATGAGTCGGGGCCGAGTACCAAAACAAACTTGTAGCCAATCAGCAGTAAGGGGCGTGTCTACTCATGATGCTAGGAGAGAGCGCTCAGTGCACATGACAGACGGACCGAGCCGAGCGACGACAGAAAGATAGAGATGGAGGATTAAAAGAGGGAAACGCCTGCGGAACAAAAGAAGGCTTACACCGTGTCTATACCGGACGCAACGAAGCGACCCTTGAAAATTATTTGAAATGTGTGTCAATATGTCATAAATAAAAGAAATTCTATAGTATTTTCTCGTGTCCGGTGTAGACACGGTGTTACGATGAGGCAAGAAGTAGGACCCGTGTAAATATCGGATCAGCTTTCCAGCGCTGGAGAGAACTCGAGCGGAAGGTGTGCGATCAGATGCCGAGGTTGCTTTGTTTCTCCTCGATCGGTGAGGAACATCGGTTTTGCTTTGTTTCACAGAACTAATCGTTGCCTGGGATGCGTACGTATGTGTGGGGCGGAGCTATCAAAATAGGGGCGAGAACCTTTTGGGGTAGGGGCGTGTTTGTTTTGGTGATTTCAAATATCAACATTGGCTTCCAGAAATCAGTTACCCCACCTTTAACATGATCCAGTGAACACAAAAGATGATTTACATGCCCAGATGATCAGAGAAACACTGAACGGTTACAGAATATAAAATAAACACTTTCATGCAGTTTTTGTTGGTGTAAACCACTCAGACTGGTGTGTGTGTGTGTGTGTGTGTGTGTGTGTGTGCACGCAGGCGGTTCTGACGGCTTCGTGAACATTTGGGATCCGTTCAACAAGAAGCGTCTGTGTCAGTTCCACCGATACCCCACGAGCATCGCGTCTCTGGCGTTCAGTATCGACGGCTCTCTGCTGGCCATCGCCTCCTCGTACATGCATGAGCTGGGAGACGTTTCTCACCCCGCCGACGCCGTCTTCATCCGCCAGGTGACCGACGCCGAGACCAAGCCCAAGTGAGTCCACCTCATTTTGTATAGCACTTTTCACAATACAGATCATTGCAAAGCAGCTCTACAGGAAATTAAAGTTTCTAGATTATATTTAGTAGAAGTTAATCAGTGGTGACTGATTAACTTTTGTGGTGCTTCACATATACAACACATAACACACACACACACACACACACACACATAAAAATACTCAAAATACACCAAATACATAGGAGGGGAAAAAATAAATAAATAATTAAATCAACTAAATTTATTCCATAAACATACTGCTTCAGGCACAAAAGTAAATTTGTACCGATTTGTGGAACGTCTAATTGACTTTAAACGTCGCCCAAGGGACATCCGCTCAAAATAATAACTCTAAGGGTGTGTGCGGTCTCCTGTTGTATTATGTGCCATCCTCATCACTTGCTGTTCATAATAAAATGTGAGACTTTGCAAGGGAGCACCTAAAATTTGAGCACTTATTAACAATACCTTGCAAACGAATTTTGTTCTTTGTAGACAATAAGGGAAAACCAGCAAATAAAGGAAAAGGACAGGATACTTTCCTGAGAATGACTCCCTGTATATTAAAAGAATTCAGCTTCCTCGGCACAAACAATCTTTGGTGTGACTTTTTAATGATTGCATCTGTATTTTAATCAAACTTCAGCCTGTTATCAGTATTCGTTCCTAAATGCTTGTATTCCTCCACTACACGAACCTGTCATTAATGACCTCCCTTTGAAGTGCAAGTGTTTTCTTACTAAAATTGATGATCATCTCTTTTGTTTTTGACACATTCAAATCTAATTTCATCCTATTACACCATAAAATAAAATCATCCAAAACCGGACCATATTCCTGATCTGGATATGACAGCAAAGACAGAAGCGCAGTATCGTCTGCATACTTTACCAAATAACTATTGTTGTACAAACTCTGACAATCATTTGTATATAAAATGAAAAGAACAGGAGAAAGTACACAGCCTTGTGGAGAACCTAGAGAAATATTTAACGTGTCTGATAAGACCCCATTAACTCTAACCCTTTGTTTCCTATCTGTTAAATTCATAATCCATAAAACTAAACCATGGTTAAAATCAAACTTAAGTTTTTGCCCTAAAATAATAGGTTGCAAAAAATTAAATGCAGACGAAAAGTCCTCAAACAAAAGCCGCACGAAGGCTCCACTGTTTTCCAGATGTTGACTGAGAGCATTCAACAGAAACGGTTTTGGATCCTCAACGCTTCGTCCAGCGCGATCTAAGATCACATACTATCTCTTTTTTCAAAAGTCTTCATGACCAAAGAAGTCAAGGCAATAGGACATTAATCATTCAACGATTCTAGCTTTGCTTTTTCAGGTAGAAGTACAATAATTGAGCTTTTCCACAAATCAGGTACCAACTCTAGATCTAGAGAAGACTGAAACCGTAAGTGGAGAACTCCACTAATCTGTTCAGCACAGTGTTGTACCGCATATGCCTTCTGCGCCTGGGGCCTAATTAAACTGTTTCAATATATCAGAAGGATCCAATTTAAAATTATTAGAAGAACTAGTATTATCTTTAAAAAGTGCATTAGGATGATATAGACACACGTCCTCTTACAGCCAGTTTCGTAACATTTTATGTTGATTGGAAATTCTTAATTATTGCCCTGATGGTGGAAATGGGGATTTTCACTGTTCTAGCTCTTTTCTTAAAGCCACTTCACTAATTTGCGAAGCTCAATTATCTTTTGCTGCACATCAGAAATATATTCTTTGTTTTTTCTCATTGTGATGATGATTAAGGGAATTTGGGCTTTGTTTTCCCTCCTATTTATATTTCTGTGAAACCGGAAGCCATGGCTGGATAATTTAATGTTCATAATTACCCTGGAGTGCTCAAAATTGTGAATATGAATGGGAATATACTTCAGAGATATTTTACTCATAAGAATTTCTAGGGTACCAATAATTGTGGCCAATGTGTATTTGAGAAAAACATTTATTTCATAATGGTACCCCCCCCCCCCCCATTTTAAATTCTTATTATCCAATGAAAGGTTATATTTTTGTGACATTTTTTAAATAAAAGATCAAAGCATTAACAATGCAGATTAATTTTCACAGCCTTCTTTGATCATGTTTTTGGCCATGACAGTACTTAATACAGCCATACTCTTAATTCCTTTCCAGGCAGCTTTAAGATTGTCTTGCATAAACACACCCCTCAATCTTATTTTTTATTGCCCTTTTAACTTCCCAGTTTATCCTCATTAGTTCCTGAGAGAAATACTCTCCTCTTCATATTCAATAGACTTTTTAACTCCTTCATAACCCAAGGTTTATTATTGGGATACAAAGTGATCTTTTTTGTAGGTATGACAGAATCAACACAGAAAGTAATATAGTTAGAAACATTAAGCACCTGTTCATTAAGATCAGAACGTGTTCAAAAACGTATTCCAATCGGTGCAATCGAAGCAACCCTTTAAAACTTCAATATTAGGAGGTGTCCATTCTTGAACAAATCGTTCTTCTCTCTTCATTTGCTTAACAATAGGAACCTACACAGAAGACAACATGATTCTATTATGATCAGATGAACCCAGAGGTG
>CM071949.1:31395000-31412500 GCA_036784905.1 Acrossocheilus fasciatus | reverse complement strand
CGTGAAACATTATTCACAAACATTGCAGTCTGGTTCTATTTATGTATTTTTAGTTTGCACAATGAAACTGCATTGCACTAGATCCGATGTTTTGATAATGCATGAGTGGAAGATTTGGTCGCGTCGTATTGTAATTTTATATAATTGTACTGTATGTAACTGCACTGCCACCAAAGCGCAACACTGTGTTTTAACGTCTCAACCCTTGTGCTGTGCTGAAAATCCTCATCTGGTGTTGTTTTCTTTCAATTAGCAATTAGACCTCATTAATCGCAGCTTCTGCACCAGTTCTTAAGGGATAAAAGCAGTATTTGTGATAGTTTCGGCAATATTCACTCAAAACTGGTGCATGGTCTGATCGGCGATACACATCACTCTTTCCTCATTATTTCTCTCTCAGTTCATGAATCTGCTCTTCAGTGAATCAGCGGCGATCAGGATCGGTCTGAACGATGAGCTTCCCTTCATTCACACGGATCCAGTCTGAAGCTCATTGACTCCGGGCTCTTCGGCTCAATTCACGTCTGATTGAATTTGCTCCTCACAAACATTCCTAATGGCATTAGACGAGCCGCACGCACACAACTAACTGCATTTAGCAGCCAAATCGGGTTTAAAGACCATATTGATGCCGAGCGTTATTAAGCGTGATCATCAAAACAACAGACAATGGGCCAAAGTGTCCACTAACCCGTTTATCTGTAATTCCACAGAAGCCAAACAGATGCTCTGATTTACAGTCCGGCGCTGCAGAACGAGGAAACGCAGATAAGACTGTTTGAGATACATATGGAAGCACAAGTTCTGATAAAAATCTCGCTAATCACATCTGAGAACAAAGTTCAGCCAATCAGCACGATTGAAGGATCGCGGCGGATTTAATTGGCGATTAGGAAGAGGACATTCATTTAAAGTGCCTCGTTTCCCAAACTCTGTCTGTTACTGGTCAAGCTCGCGGGTCAGTGTCCAGCTGGTTAGTCCGGGTTAGTTAACTCCCGCTGGCTGCAAAAAGCATCTTTCTGTGACTCTGGCAAAACAGCATCAGTGGCAACTACTTGATTATACTCAAGTACTCAATTATACGATGGTTTGACGGTGAATATTTTGGGAAGCGCTCTCAAAAATGGCCTTATATTTAACTGACTATAAACAGAGACACTAGAAACTGTTTGAACATCCAAACAAATGACACTCCACCTGTGATCACTGACACAGTTATTTCCATTTTCCCACTTTACCCTAAACAATTACCAGACTCACGAGTGGCTAGAAACGGACGTCCTCAGCTAAACGCGAAGCACGATGAGACGGTAAGCGATGTGGAATCAGACGCACCGCCATCTGCATAATGAAGTGAACTTCAGCTGAAGTCACGCTGGAAACACCATTCAGTTCCTTCAGTAAACGCAAACCGAGGCTATTGAAACTACAAGAAAAGCATTTGACGTGGTTAACAGCAATTAAATGAATAAAGAGCTCATCATTAACTGCAGCCGCTTCAGTTTACAAGTTAATCAGCAAAACGCACACAAACCGGTCAGTTCTCAGACGGATAGATGATATAGTGTGTGTCGACAACTACGTCGCTCAATAAAAACTATCAAAACAGAGTGAAAAGATATAATTGTCCTCCTTCAGACAATATATTCAAAATATGCATAACATAATCTGACCTTGATTATACAAGAATCGACAGTGATTATCTTGATGTTCACCCAGCATGAATCTGTTATGTAAATCTTCATCTTGATTCTCTGAAGTGTGTGTCGAGGGCTGTTGAAGCAGACGGAGATTCGGATCGCCGGCTCTCTGAAGGGTTTGTGAGGAGCCGCATGTTTCATTTCACTTCTAACGAGTCGTTACGCTCAAGAGCTCATTACACAGCGCAGTTAAACCGAGAACAATCTCTGATCGTCTGCAAACATGACAGTCGAACCGCACAGAAGTTTGAGTTTAGAACTGTCCTGCTTCGACTCAGTTTGGTGCAGATTCTAATGTAGAAATTTCATAGAGATATCACAAAAATCTTCACTGTCTTCTGGCCAAAATATATTTCAGGAATATAATTTTCACATCAAATATATATTTCATTTTAACTTTAAAAAATCTAAATGTATTACACAATGTACTCGAGGAAAACACATTTCTGATCTTAAAGGGGTCTTTACAAGTTGTTTGAACACAAATGTGTTGGAAGTGTGTGTACACATCCATCCGATTGAGGTGTTTTGTTGCTGGATGCAATAATAAATATAGCAGTCGTTATTTACTCCCGACATCAGTGCCGCTGAAGACGCAGTGGATTACGTTTGGTTCTGAAGGGAATGAACCCCCCCCAGATGCGTCTATGTTCACGCGAATCATTCGTGATCCACCCTCACCAACAGAAGAAGTGAGTATAAGCGTTTTTTATGAATCGTTGCAAATCGCCTTTCCTAATAATGTGCTAGTTAGCCAGTTTTGCGGCTAAAGTAAACAATACTGCTCGTCACCTCATGGAAGAGAGGGGCGGGGTCAGCAAAGCTCATTAGCATTTAAAGCGAAATGTACTAAAAACGGCTTGATGAAAACAGGGCTGATTTTGACAGGGTTAAAAGAGTGTTTTTTACACCACCTTTGAGAAATTTTAACTGAAGTATGTTATAGACTTCAGTAAGACCCTAAAGAATCATATCAACTTGTGGAAAATGGGCATCTGATGAATAATAATAATAATTAATAATTACTTACATTTATATAGCGCAATTATATATAAAAACAATTATTACTTATGTGAAATATTTTAGCATTATGTTTGGGTAATATTGTTGGTTATTTTGTGTATATTTTGAAATGAATGTCTAAAATCTATATCTGAATATGTATATATATTTTGGGTTAAAGTTGTTTTGAGTGTGTTTGTTCTTCTCCTCTAGTTTAGTTTGCGTGTTTCTCTGCAGAACTGCTGCCCAGTTCTGAGCGATTGTGACATTCACCATCAGTGACTCAATACAGAGATGAAACCCTGGAGATCTGAAACACTACAGAGCTGTTAAACACAAGCGTCAGCGCTGCGAGAGTCATGCTGACAACATACAGCAGAAACACAAACAAACCACACACAACACCCTAACAACAATGCCCTAGCAACCACACACAACACCCTAACAACTGCACACAACATCCTAACAACAACACACTAACAAACACAAACAATGCCCTAGCAACCACAAACACACACACACACACACACACACACACACACACACACACACACACACACACACACCCTAACAACAACAACAACAACAACAACAACAACAACAACAACAACAACACACTAACAAACACAAACAATGCCCTAGCAACCACAAACACACACACAACACCCTAACAACTGCACACAACACCCTAACAACAACAACAACAACAGCACACTAACAAACACAAACAATGCCCTAGCAACCACACACACACACACACACACACACACACACTACACCCTAACAACAATGCCCTAGCAACCACACACACACACACACACACACACACACACACACACACACACACACACAACACCCTAACAACAATGCCATAGCAACCACACACACACAACACCCTAACAACAATGCCCTAGCAACCACACACAACACCCTAATATGCCAAATATATAAAAACATCTATAAAGCCAATGAGTGGGGTACGGTAGTTAGTGTGTAGTGTATGATAGTGTATGATAGTTAGCGTGTAATAATTAGGGAATGGTGGTTAGTGTATGGCAGTAGGAGTGTGGTAGTTAATATATGGTAGTTAACTTGTGGTAGTTAGTGTATGGTAGTTAGTGTGTGGTAGTTAGTGTGTTAGTGTATGGTAGTTAGTATATGGTAGTTAGTGTATGGTAGTTAGTGTGTGGTAGTTAGTGTGTTAGTGTATGGTAGTTAGTATATGGTAGTTAGTGTGAGTGCTACTGGTTAAAGGTTGATGGTCTGTTTTCTCGTCTAAGTGTTTCTGGTCTCGGCGTTCGCTCACAGCCCTTCCATTAGCTTCACAAACAACGATTACAGCCTCAGCTCGTCTCCGGCCGGCGATACACTCACACAAGACCCTCATTAACCCAGAGCAGTTAATTGAGTAAGGAGATAATTGCATGTAAATGCTGCATCTGAAGTGGCTTTTTAGTGGCTCTCGGGACTCAGCGGTCAGATGAGGAGCATTTAACACTGACGACATGAATTCATTCGAGTAAAACAGTCCATTCAGACTGACAGCAGCGCAGAAATGATTTACTGACGATACACACCAGAAGAAATGATCAACAGATGAAACCTGACGTCTGATCTCTGAAGGTCAAAGGTCACGCAGGGTTAAGAATTCTCTCCCTAAAGGTCCAAAAAAACATAACTAGTGAATCCCAAAAGCTTTTCTGCCAGTTGATATGAACACGTGTGACTGTTATAATCTGAAGTATCGGCTCCCATCAGTGAATGTGACACATAAAGAGCGTTCACAGGAATATGAGAAGTGGCTCGTCTCGGGGTCATGTGATGCGTGAGGTCACAGGAACACATGACCTGTGGGATCCGGCGGCCGCAGTATCAGCTGTCAGAGTGTTTAACAGCTCCATCCTTTCAACACTATTTGAAAATAATTTCCTCACTTATTTGTAAGGTGACACCAGACGAGCGCGAGCCTCCGGCGCTTTACTCAGCGTTCACACCGAACCCGAGACGACAGGAACACCGGTGAAGACGCTTTTGTTCCGCGGCGGCTTTAATGTGTCTTAATGGAGACGTGTTACGTGCAGAAACACCAGAAGAGAGGCTTCGACAAACACAATCGCATACTTTCCTTCATTCAGTCAACTGCTTGAGTGTGTTCCCGAGGGTGTTCTGGGTGATCTCCGAACCGCAGCTGTTTCTCAGATTCATCTTTCATTGTGTCTGTGGGTTTTTCAGCTGTTTTCTGGTGAAAATGGTGCGTCTGTTCACTTAGTGAAGCAGCATCACACTCTCCTCAACACACACACACGATCTGAGGCGTTTGTTCAATCACACACACGCATGTGAGATGTAGAGATCTCAGTCTGCTGAGTGTGTATCTGCGGTTATTGTGGATTATTGTGCGGTTATTGTGGCTCTCAGAGCCTCTCTCGCTCTTATCTTTAAACTGATAAGAGAAATATGTCATGTTAGCAGAGTCTCTGAATCAACAAGCCCCCCCCCCCCCCCCCGCCCACACACACACACACACACACACACACACACACACACACACACACACACACGCACACACACACGCACACACACGCACAGCATTCACTGCAGCGCCACCTGCTGCCGACACACATGGACACGTGTGAGAAACAGTCGGAGCAGATCTACCCAGAGCTTGTTCAACTCCACCTGCAAAATCTATATAATTACACATTATATAGATTATACATTATAATTACACTTTATATACGCTCTTTATATAAAGTTGGATATATAAGCATGTCTCCTGCATACATATACAGAAAATCTCACCAGACTGATTGTTTATATTGTCACAAAATGTGACTAAGGTCACAATACAATGAGTATTATGAAAATAGCTCTTCAGGTCTTATGAAGGTAAATTTAGGACTTTTTAAAGACCATTTTAAGACTAATCAAAGGAATAATACATCACAATGGTCTCTAAATGTAAATGTCTAGGCAAACCACAGCGAGATGTTTTAGCAGCAGTTTGAAAATACAACTTCCAACAGATTTCCATTACATTTAATTCATTTTACAAAAAAGCTAACTATAATTAACTAGAATATAGAAATGACTTTTACTGTATCTCGCACTGCACAAAACATGCAGCTCTTCCTCAGTATTTCCAGTGCAAACGTCTAAAGATTCTTGAATCAAGACGAGAAATTGATCAAAATGAAGTGAATTTATGATCAGAACAAGAACAAATATCTGTCGAATGAAACTTGAAAATGAGAATGAAAACTTGTTTGAAATAAGTTCATTTTTCTGACTTCATCGACAGATATTTGTTCTTGTGTTAAAAATAAATTCACATAAGTTTGTTTAATTTCTCAGAAAACAAGACTTTTCTTTCTTAATTTTTTTATCTCCAGTAAATGTATCTTGATTTAAGGATGCTTAGAGGTTAGTACTGGAAAACAAGACGGAGGAAGATATTCATGTTTTGCAGTGTGTGCATCATTTAATCCCACGACTTTAAGACTTTCTGCTCTGATTTAAGAACTTTTAAAAGGTATGATTTAAGACTTTGAGGCCCACAGAAACCCTCTGTACAAGTACATTTGTTTGACACGAGACACATGTGAAAAGTTCCTGTTCACTGCTAGACACTTCCCATCATGAGCGTGAGTGACGGCTGAAGTGTGTGTGTGTGTGTGCGTGTGTGAGTGAGTGAGTGAGTGAGTGAGTGAGAGAGTGAGAGAGTGAGTGTGTGAGTGTGTGTGTGTGTGTGTGTGTGAGTGTGTGTGTGAGTGTGTGTGTGTGTGAGTGTGAGTGTGTGTGTGTGTGTGTGAGTGTGTGTGTGAGTGTGTGTGTGTGTGTGTGTGTGTGTGTGTGAGTGTGTGTGTGTGTGAGTGTGTGTGTGAGTGTGTGTGTGTGTGTGTGTGTGTGTGTGTGTGTGTGTGTGAGTGTGAGTGTGTGTGTGTGAGTGTGAGTGTGAGTGTGTGTGTGTGTGTGTGTGTGTGTGTGTGAGTGTGTACCTACTTAACCATATTTTGGGGACAAATTTGTACCCAAAAGTGAGCTAAACCTGACAAAATATACAAAAACCTCCCTTTGGAGACGTCCTCATTTGTAAAACTGGTTTAAAAATAAAGTAAGCAAAGGTTTTTTGAAATTGTAAAAATGCAGAAAGTGTCCTGTAAGGGGTAGGTTTAGGTGTAGGGTTGGTGTAGGACAATAGAAAATACGGTTTGTACAGTATAAAAACCATTACGCCTATGGAATGTCCCCATTTAGATAGCTAAGTAAACATGTGTGTGTGTGTGTGTGTGTGTGTGTGTGTGTGTGAGTGTGAGTGTGTGTGTGTGTGTGTGTGTGTGTGTGTGTGTGTGTGTGTGTGTGAGTGTGAGTGTGTGTGTGTGTGTGTGTGTGAGTGTGAGTGTGTGTGTGTGTGTGTGTGTGTGTTTTTGTGACACATGAGGACATAAATTCAGTGTATAATGACAAGGGTATGACAGGTATTACAAGGAGAAGGTGATTTATGAGGACATTACCGCATGTCTCCACTTTTCAAAACGCTTATAAATCACTCAGAATGAGGTTTTTTTGGGGAAAGTTGAAATGCACAGAGTCTCCTGTAAGGGGTAGGTTTAGGTGTAGGGTTGGTGTAGGGCAATAGCACATACAGTAAGTACAGTATAAAAACCATTACGCCTATGGGATGAACCCACTTTTCACAAAAACTTGTGTGTGTGTGTGTGTGTGATCACGTGAGTTGCGCGTCACCTGCGGCGTGTGTCCCAGCAGGCTCCACAGCGTGTCTGTGATCACACTTCCTGTTCTGCTGAACTCCAGCAGCTCTGTTTCCTGTCGGTTGAGAGCGAGATGCTGGCAGCCCTGGAAGTCTCCAGCGAGCTCCTGACCGCTGCTCATCTGCAGCACGTCCCAGGTGCCCAAGAGCTCCAGCCGCTCCCGCACCGCCCGCATCTGACCGTACGACAGGTGACCTGCGGATCACAGAAGCTTGCTTACCTTAGGTCTTAAGATATGGTACATTAAATTAGGATTTTTTGCAAATACGTATTACAGAAGCAAATCTTAACTTGATTTGCGATTCTTATCCTATCTTACAAAACCGAATCTCATCTCTAGAAATCTTAAATTGCATCAAGTTCTGCAACAATCCACTCTCACTCAGGTCTGTTACCAAGCAACCAACACAACAAGCTGCTGATGAGTAGGGTTTCAAAAATGTGGAAAATTTCCAGTAAATTTCAGAAATATTCAAGAAATTTTGGAAAATTTCCAGGATTTTTTGGAATATTCCTGTGATTTTAGGAAAGTTTCCGGAAATTTACCGGAAATTTTCCACCCCTTTGAAACCCTACTGATGAGGTAAACAAAATAAACAATTTTTTAAAAACGCAAGCTTTTAATTTCAGTGCCGCAGAAACTGAAACTATGAAAAGTTCTGTAGAAAAGGCAAAGCCGATATTATTTAAGTTTTCAGCTTCGCTCACTCACGACAAACCCAGGTGAAAAAAAATATTACTTAATATACTAAAAATATTTCTTTAGTACTTCTTAAGATAAACAAGATCATCTAAGTGATATCTACACTTATGTAAACTAAAATGTGCTTTTAACATACTATCTGTGTATTAAAAATGTATTTAGTTACTACTTGTAGTACACTTGAACCCATCTTTCATACACTATTACACTCAAGTGTGCTACAAGTGCCGACTAAATACATTTTTAATACACAGATAGTATGTTAAAAGAGCATTTTAGTTCATATTCATGGTGTCCCAAAATGGCACAGTTGAGTACACTTAGATGATCTTAAGTTTATCTTAAGAAATACTAAAGAATCATTTTTAGTATATTAAGTAAAAATTAAGTTTGTGCGTGAAAATAGAGCACTTTAAGTACATTATGGAAGTGAACTTTTTTAAGCTGGGAAGAGTGGGCATCTCCGTTTTTCATTTTCAATTATTAATAAATGTAATGCCATTGTTGGACAGCGCAACTGTAAGCGTTTTTTTCCGTTAGCTTTCAAATAATTTTGAAGTCAAGACAGCTGTGGGGTTGTCCTAAAGTTAAGACAGTTTTTAGGATTTTTTGTCAAGTTTGGAGTTTTCTGTAATACCCTTCCTATCTGTAGTTAAGATAATGCTGTTCTGTAATAGCTTTTGTCCTAAATGTGGTCCCAAATGAAATGACCAAACAGGTTACCAAACAGATAAGATTTTAAAGTTAGGATCTTTCTGTAATGTGCCGCAGGTGAACCGGAGCAGAACCCCCTCCACCTGAGATCCAGGACGGCGTGAAGGCGTCGGAGAGCCAGGACACGTATCCCTCACGCAGCGAGCGCAGGAACGGCTCCACGTCTGCGCAGGACAGCAGCTGCTCCGTCTGCAGCAGATCCTCGCTCAGCACACAGTCCGCAGACAGGAACAGCACTCTGGGAATGAAGAGACTGGGCCGGAGGTTCAGCCCACAGCGCTTCATGTGACTGTGCAGGTTGCTGGTTTTCACCTGCAGACACAAACAGCAGCAGATACACATCATCCGCTGATGATTATTATGTGACCACCCTGCATAGAGTTTGAGTCACAAAATATAAAATTATTTGTATATATTTTGTTTTGCATCTATGTATTTCTATTTCTATATACATGTGTATATAGAGAATGAGAAGCTGACGTCAAGCCGCATTGAGTTCTGGGAAACTGTTTTGTTTACATTTACATTTAGTCATTTAGCAGATGCTTTTATCCAAAGTGACTTACAAATGAGGACAATAGAGGCAGTCTGTCAGTCCTCTGTCGTGTGTCTTGTGTTTCCCGCCCTCATGTTTCCATGTATGGTTTTTCCTGTTCTGTCCTTAAGTGTGATTATCAGTTAATTCTGTGTGTCAGCCCTGCCTTGTCTACATTAAAGACTGTTATTTTGAAGTTACTCCTCGTCTCCGTGTTCCTCGTTCCTTCCTGCTGTGTGCACCGTAACAGCAGACCAGACCCTCCTGTTGGTGTGTCCCGCGACATGGAAGTCGCTGCTCGTCTTCCCGCCTTAGCCCACTGCAAGTCGGCGTGGGAGTTCGGCGGGATCGCCACGAGTCCGCTGCCGTCTACAGGGATACCGACGACGCCGTCCGCCTGGAGTGCATGTGGCAAGCCGCTGACTCAAGCCCGCCGGCCGCCACTGATGCCGTTCCCAGGTCCCGTGGATCCAGTCCACAAATCACGGCCAGGAGTGCTGTGTCATGTCCTAAGAAACATGGTTTTAAGTCTTGTTGTGTCCACAGGAGCAGTTTTAACCCAGTCATGTCTTGTCCACGAAAACTGGTCGAGGGCAGGTGGCTCCTCTAGTCGTGGCTGCGGAGACCATTCCTGTCCCTCCTGTCGCAGATGTGGAAGCGGTTCCTGAGATCACCCTGAGAAAGAACCTCAGATTTTGAGCTTGCCCACGGAGGGCTTCCTGCTCCTGTGGACTGTCCTGTTCTGTCTGTTTAGCCCTGGAGTGCTCCTGATACCCCCTAACTACCCCCTGTAATTTTTTATTTGGGGGGGGGGGGTAGAAGAGTTCCAGCTGTAGTGGCCGGGCCGAGTGGACCGAGGCCACAGCTACAAAGACAACCGCCCAATCTGTCTGTTACGCTCTGGAGATCCCCGTCCTGTCCATGTCTGTCCTGAGGGGCCTCCAGAATGCCCCCCCCCCCCGGTGGTACCGTTACGGCGCAGGACGCGCCTTCCGGGAGGGGGGGGAGTCATGTCAGTCCTCTGTCGTGTGTCTTGTGTTTCCATGTATGGTTTTTCCTGTTCCGGTCCTTAAGTGTGATTATCAGTTAATTCTTGTCCAGCTGTGTTTGTCTTATTATCTATGATTATTATGTATTTATAGTCCTGTCTGTTCAGTTAGTGTTTGTCTGGTCTATTCGTTACTCCCTGGTGTTCCCGTGTGACAGCGCTGCCTTGTCTTGCCCTGCCTTGTCTACATTAAAGACTATTATTTTGAAGTTATTCCTCGTCTCCGTGTTCCTCGTTCCTTCCTGCTGTGTGCACCATGACACAATCAAAATCAACAAAAGAGCAATGATATGCAAGTGCTATAACAATTCTCAGTTAGCTTAATGCAGTACACGTAGCAAGGTTTTTGTTTTTTTATTATATAATATATAAAAAAAGAAAACACATAGAAAAGAAAAAGAATAGAGCAAGCTAGTGATAAGCTCTATTCGGACGGTAATTGTTTCTCAGGGGGACGTAAGTGATTTTCACCATGTACAGGGGTTAGTTGGTGATTTTAATGCCATCCGAATCCAGGATGTCGGTGTTTTTCTCTCACCACCCCGGTAAAAATCCCCAGCCGAATTACCTACTGTTTTTTGACAAGCACCAAGGTCATGTGGTAGTTTAATTGCCATCCGAATCCACATCTCTGAGTTTACAAGAAAAAATCGATTCCGAACACCGTAAGGTAACGTTGTACTTCAGTGTAATTTGCATGCATATTTATTTCTGAAATGCTGGAAAGTAAGCTATTTAAAAGAGCAATACTTCATAACTGCTCCACCACAGCGACTGGGAGCAGAGAGAGAAGAAAAGCACGTAAACGTTCAAAATGGGTCTTTATTATGGCAGAAGCATGGGCAGAAGCGGTCACGGTCAGCTGCTACTGTAGCGAGAAACAAGGAGACGTGGAGTAGACTTACACTTAAACAGTCTTTAATAAACAACCAAGGAATTGCAGGTAACACTAACGGAGAACATGAAGACAGATATCACATAAATAACACCGGGCGAGGAACTAAAGAACAAACAGGAACTAATATACACAAAGGATAATTAAACACAGGTGCGTGAAATGATCAATCACATTTTCACTTAGGGGTGTACTGACTTTTGTGGCCAGCGGTTTAGACATTAATGGCTGTGTGTTGAGTTATTTTGAGGGGACAGCAAATTTACACTGTTATACAAGCTGTACACTCACTACTTTACATTGTAGCAAAGAGTCATTTCTTCAGTGTTGTCACATGAAAAGATATAATAAAATATTTACAAAAATGTGAGGGGTGTACTCACTTCTATGAGATACTGTACATACATATGTTACACACACACACATATGTTTAGCCGCCATACTTGCAGGATAGTGCTGTCCTTCTGCTGTTGAGCTAAGGGCAGTATTTAGATTTTTTGTCGTGATTGTGAAAAATGTCACCATTGTATGTAAATCATGCTGCATCGATAATTGCAATAGTAACGCAGATCATCTTTCTGAGAGAAAACTGGATAATACAGTATGTTTTTCGCCTTTTCTATGTGTAAAAACATCAAGGGAAGCAGGTCGTGGAGATGACTAGAAGACGCCGGAGATTAAATCTATTAATAATGTCACTGATAAAACCCACTGCCTGTCACTCAATAAAAGAATCAGATTGCTGGGTGTTTTTGAAAGTTTTGATTTTGTTTGGTTTAATAATTAACATGACCTTCTTTGCGAGTATGACTCTCACTTGTGAATTAGCAGAACTTGAACAAGGACTTTCTAAAACGCTGAACACGAATAACACTTCATGTGGCTTAATGTACCAAGACAGCGATAAAGACAAAGTTGTAAAGCACAAACTATGTGCAGATACGCATATAAGCTCAAATTGTGAACGCAACACATCTATTTACAGGTTAAGCATTTTCCTCTCATATAAAGAACACGCTTAATGAACCGAGACAGTGATATTAAAAAAACTCACTAATAAAGCTTACTATGTGTAGAAAAACAGATGAGCCCAAAATCCAGAAGTCTTAATCCAGAAGTGTTTTCTTCATTAGGGTTTTCTAAAGGGAGGAAAAGGCTTAATATATTCTGGGCTCATCTGCAAATCTTTCTGCATCACTGTCTTAGTACATTAAACCAGCATTTTAAAATGCTACAAAACTGTTCACAAGCTCCTAGGGATTTGATTTTGCTTGTCATTGGTGAAATAAATATAAAAAATACAGTATGTCCATGTCTATTCGCTGCATGTGACCCGCAATCTCTTACAATCCACAGTCTCTCACTTTACTGTTAAGGGTTAGTTAAATGTATTAAATTTCAGGCCAAACTGAATATAATTTACATGCTTCAATGTTCAAATAATTCATTTCAATTGATAATTTGTGCACTTTTAAGATATTTGTGTAGTAAGGAACTCCATTCATGTATCATTTATCCAAGTCATTTGTGTATCACTTATATTGCTTACCTGAAATACTCACCAGAGTTGTTGATGTGAGATATTTATGAGTAAATCCAGATGTTTAGAAGAATTAGAACATTTTTGTATAAATGGTTATTTATTTATTTACTGATATTTGATTTAATCCTAAAAGGGGCAGCGTATCCTGGGGATACAAACATTTGAGAAGCTGTGAAGCTGTGGTCTTATTTCTTAACTTATTGTATAAACCTAAAAGGACAAGTTGAGAAAACTCAAAAATCTGCTGAAGCTGATTGCCTTAAAATTTTAAGTTGGCTCAACTTTCTTTTTTTTTTTTTTTTTACAGTGCATAGCATATGGATCCCAAAACAATTAAAAAAACAAAGACATACAAAAACATATTGTCCCGTGTTAAATCGATAGATGATATTAGTTGAGATTTGAGTGATATTTTGAATCTGCTCACTGTAATGGCCTGGAGAGCGTCGGGCAGCTGCTCGATGGAGACGCTGGTGAAGTTCTGCTGCTGCGCTCTGACCTGAGCCTCGCTCGCAACCGAAACCGAGCCGCTCCACGTCTTCAGATCGATGCAGAACACTCCGTGACCTGGAGACACACACACACACACACACACACACACACGCACACACGCATGCGCACACACACACACACACACACACACACACACACACACGCACGCACACACACACACACGCACGCACACACGCACGCGCACACACGCACACACGCACATGAATAAAAGTGTACTTGATTGCGCTAAAAAATACTTAAATACAAGTAAATTTATAGTACATTTTAATTTTTTGTGCTAAATAAAATTATAAAAATTATACACTATAAATACACTTTTCAAAAGTATATTTCTACTTTAGTAGTACTTCAGTGCAACTGCAAAAGTATACTAAAAATACCACTGATATTTAAATTGATTTTTAGTGCATTGAAATAAAATACAGGTGCATCTCCAAAAATTTGAATATCGTGAAAAAAATTTTTTTCTGTAACTTTTTTCAAAAACTGAAACTTTCATATATTGTAGATTCATTACATGTAAAGTAAAACATTTCAAAAGTTTTTTTTTGTTTTAATTTTTATGATTAGAGCTTATGAAAGTCAAAAATGCAGTATCTCAAAATGTTAGAATATTTCATAAGATCAATCAAAATATGGATTTGCAAAACAGAAAAGTTCTAGTTCTTTAAAGTATGTTGATTTCTGCACTCCACACTTGGTCGGGGCTCGTTTAGCACAGACTCCAGCATCAGGCGTGATGGAAGCGGTCAGTCTGTGGCTCTGCTGAGGCGTTACTGAGCTTCAGCTCGGATCCAGTGTTTCTCATCTTTCTCTTGAAAATATCCCATAGATATGAGCTTCAGGTCAGGCATGATGGCCAGTCAAGCACAGTAATATCATGGTCAGCAAACCACTTGGAAGTGTCAGCTTTGCTTGACAGTATTCTCAAGCTTGCGGTCATCCCTGTTGCTTGTGCACCTTTTCCTACCCAAATTCTTCTTTCCGGTCAACTTGGCATTTAACATGCTTTGATACAGCACTCTGTAAACAGCCGCACCCTTCAGTAATGACCCTCTGTGACTTACCCTCTTTGTGGAGGGCGTCAATGTTCGTCTTCTGGATCATTGCCAAGTCAGCAGTCTTCTCCATTATTGTGGTTTCAAAGAACAAGAGATACCCAGAATTTATACTGTAGGGATGGTCATTTAATGAAACACAAATTTAAATATTCTAATATTTTGAGATACTGGATTTTTGTCTTTCATGAGCTGTAAGCTCTAATCATCAAAATTAAAAGAAATAAACATTTGAAATGTTTTACTTTACATGCAATGACTCTAGAATATAAGAAAGTTTCACTTTTTGAAATAAGTTATAGAATGAACTTTTTCACGATATTCTAATTGTTTTAGATGCACCTGTATACTACCGCAAAAATATATAGAGGACTTTTATTAGCGTATTATTTAATAGTGTGTTTGAATGATTTAAAAATTAGTTCAATGTTAGTACACTTTTATATAGTTATCCTAAGATAAATTAAATTGATTTTATTTAAAATACATTAGTAATGTAATAATTATAAGTACATTTTTCTTACAACTGTGCTAATTAAGTACACTTAATATAAATGCACTAATTAGCACCAACACTTAAATAGATTTTAAGTGCAGTCAGATAAAGTACCAGAAGTATTTTATAATTGCATTGCTTAAAAGTGTGCTATGATTGCTTTCCATAACATTCTAGTGGATTTTTATAAATACTATCACTAAGTTCTATTTGGATTTTCATGAAAAACACAGTAGAAATGTATTACTGAAGTAAACTCTGCAGGTTACTGTGCTTAGACTGCTATAAATGCACTAACAGCACATGATTGGATTCATTCATTCATATGTGTTTAGATGTGTACCAAGTATCACAATTTAACAGTAAGCATACTTTTAGCATAAAGTACTTGAAGTGCTATATTTTTAATGTGGAAAAAGTGCTACTAATGACACAGTAATAGTGTACTATTTAAAGACACCATAAACGTAGTTAAGTATATCATATACTGTAGAGGGAATGTTAACATACAATACATTTGAAATGAATTATTTAATCTATAAAAATATGTGGGCAATACATTATAAATACATGTTGTATATATTCATAATAAATTATTCTTATGTTTTAAATAATTCATAAGTGTATTTTCCATGTATGACGAGTATATTTAAGTGTATGAAAGATGGCTTCAATTGTACTGCAAGTGGAAACTAAATGCATTTCTTAATTACAGAGAAATTATGTTAAAAGCACATTTTAGTTCATATTCAAAGTGTCCCAAAATAGCACAGTTAAGTAGACTTAGATGATCTTAAGAAGTACTAAAGAATCATTTTTAGTGAAAATAGATCGCTTTAAGTGCATTATGGAAGTGCACAGAAATCAAGAGTATTGTTCTGGCCGATCCGCTCACACAGGTGTGTTTGTGCGGCGCACCTGTCAGCAGCAGCAGGTTGATCTCGTCTCTGTCGCTCTGACACTGGTTTGGGACTCGCAGGTTATAAAACACATCCTGCTGTTTCAGACCGCTGACTCTCCTGTGCGAATCGATAACATGGACAGACCGTTTGAGCCGGATCATGGGCCGTCTGGGGCTCGTTTAGACTCACTGCTGTCTGTAGTCCTCTAATGTTAACCTGTCAAAACAGTCCCTGCTAAATCACCCCCCTGTTGCGCAACATACTGCAGGGAAGGGGCGGAGCCTGACAGCTGTGATTGACAAGGCACTTTAAACACCTCCATTTGAACAAAGAAAACAATCCAGTTACACAGATTACAAAATACATACAAACTACAGTACAAACAGTAATAATGTGAAATATGTGACCCTGCACCACAAAACCAGTCATAATCTTTCCATCGATGTATGGTTTGTTGGACAATATTTGTCTGAGATACAACTATTTGAAAATCTGGAATCTGAGGGAGCAAAAAAATCTAAATATTGAGAAAATCATCTTTAAAGTTGTCCAAATGAAGTTCTTAGCAATGCATATTACTAATCAAAAATGAAGTTTTGATATATTTACGGTAGGAAATTTACAAGATATCTTCATGGAACATGATCTTAATATTCTAATGATTTTTGGCATAAAAGAGAAATGTATAGTTGTGACCCATACAGTGTATTGTTGTGTATTGCTGCAGATACAGCTGTGCTGCTTATGACTGCTTCTGTGCTGCAGGTCAAGTCAAGTCAGCTTTATTTATAACAGCGCTTTTAACAGTACAGATCGCGTCAAAGCAGCTTTACAGTATCAAACAGGAAAATAGTGTGTCAGTAATGCAAAAGGACAATATTAAACACTCAATTTTCAGCTAAAGGCAGTTCATCATTGAATTCAGTGATGTCATCGTCCAGCTCAGTTCATATGACTCTAGGGTCACATATTATTACAATTTAAAATCACTCCTTTCTATATGAATTTATACACACACACACACACACAGGTTGGCTCCTCACCGGACGTGTTGTAGAAACTCACTGGAAGCGGTCTGAGTCCGGTTCTGTCCGGTCGGGGGAGATAGGCTGATGTTACTGGGTCTCTTGGGCCCCGAGGGAACTAAGAACTGAACCATCTGGAACATTCTTCAGTCTAATATCTGAATACGAGCAGAAACACACACTCAGGAGAATCAGAAAACACTGATGAACCACTCCACACACAGAAATGATCAGAAGCGAACGGCTGACCTTCAGCACAGATCTGATGGAGCAACACATCAGCTGATGCTGGGTTAGGGTTGTCCAGCACTAGTGTTAGTCATGCGAGCTGGTGCCATACTGACCGTGTGCTGGAGATTCTCACTGACTCTGATGAAGATCTCTACACGAAGAGCAGCACTGAAACTCAATCCAGGAACAGTTTCACAATCTCTGCTCCTCAGACTCACTGTAAACAAGCGACACGTGGAGCGCCCCGTGACGTCACGCGCGCGCTCATCAACAGCAACGAAGGGTGTGACGTCACGTTCGTGTTTCGGAGCTCAAACACACAGACAGCTTTTATAATGTGATGTTATTGAAGCCGTCGGTGCT
>CM071949.1:31372500-31387500 GCA_036784905.1 Acrossocheilus fasciatus | reverse complement strand
ACAGGCAGTGCTGTAGAATTGGTGGGAGTGGCTAAAAAGGCGGTGATGTAGAATCGGTGGGCGGGGCTAAACAGGCAGTGCTGTAGAATTGGTTGGAGGGAATAAAAAGGCGGTGATGTAGAATCGGTGGGCAGAGCTAAACAGACAAGGCTGTAGAATCGGTGGGCGGGGCTAAACAGGCAGCAATGTTGAATCGGTGGGCAGGGCTAAACAAGGAGCGATGTTGAATTGGTGGGCGGAGCTAAACAGGCAGTGCTGTAGAATTGGTGGGAGGGACTAAACAGGCGGTGATGTAGAATTGGTGGGCGGAGCTAAACAGGCAGTGCTGTTGAATTGGTGGGCGGAGCTAAACAGACAAGGCTGTAGAATCGGTGGGCGGGGCTAAACAGGCAGTGATGTGGAAGCAGGCGTTGATAATCTGCAGAAGCGGTGCTTAACCACACTATTACATCATAGAGCAGGGTTCCTCGAATCTTTCCCTGGTGGGCCAATCTGCTGCAGAGTTTAGCTCCAACCCTGATCAAACTCACCCACCTGTGATGTTCTAATGATCCTGAAGACTCTGATTAGCATGCTCAGGTGTGTTCGATTAGGGTTAGAGCTAAACTCTGCAGGAGTGGGCCAGATCTGAGGATGCCTGTCATAGAGTAACACATTCCACAAGCTGTCGTTTTGGCAGACTGCCTTCATTATAAGCTGTTTTAGACTAACGACAAAGTTTTGAGTTGTGAAACTTATGGCGCTTTTCCACTGCGGGGTACGACTCGGCTCGGCACGGCTCAATTCGCCCCGTTTTGCGTTTCCACTACAGTTTAGTACTGCTTTAGAGCGGGCGGGATTATTCACGTGTCGTTATAGTTGCGCCGCCTCTACTGCCGTGACTCCTGAAAAACTTTTTAATTCCGCGTCGCTCCATCAAGCTCTCGCTGGATCCGCTCCTCGGCTATGAACGAGAAGACAGTCTGTACTTCCTCAACAGACAATGAAACAGTCATTTTTTGGTTGTTAAAAGAAAGGTGCGCTCATTCAAAACAGTTGTGTTCGATCCTTCGCTTGCTGCTGATTTAAATCTAGCAGGTCTGTTGTGTCTTGTCCCGCAAGTTCAGTGACGCAGGCAGTGATGATTCTCTCCGGCCAATCAGCGATCAGATGAATGTTGAGTGTGTGTGTGTGTGTGCGCGCATGTGTGTGTGTGTGCGTGTGTGTGTGTGTGTGTGTGAGATCACCTGCTCCATGAAGACGAGCAGCGACTCGCGGTTGTTCTCCCACTCCTCCGGTAGTTCGGTCTCGTGTGGGAATTTATCGCAGCCCACGTACATGGAGAGCTCGAAGCAGTTGGTGTGCAGGTAACTGAAGTCATTCATACCTGTTAACGAACAGCGAGCGGTTAACGAGACGGACGGATCACCTCGATCAGAGTCGCGTGTGCTGATGTGTCCTCACTTCCTGCGGCCGTGTGCCACGAGGCGCCGTTGATGGTGCCGTCCTCCTTGGCCAAGTCGTCAGTGTGGCAGACCCTGCGGCTGGCGTCGGTCATGAGCCGGTGAGTGGAGGCGTAGGAGAAGGCCAGCCAGCGGAACACGTGATCGTCGGCGGTGGGCGTGGCCTCGCGGAGCACCGTCACCGAGCGCGTGCGGTCGAACGGGAACGTCACCACCAGCTCTCCGCCCTGCAGGTTCCCGCCCAGAACGAACGGAATCTTCTCCATCCACGACACCAGAGCGCGCGTCTCCACCGCCACCTGGGGTCAGAGGTCAGAGCGGATTAGAGCAACCTATTAAAGAGAACATATGTGACCCTCGACCACAAAACCAGTCAATTTTCTGAAACTGATGTATGGTTTGTTAGGATCAGACAATATTTGTCTGAGATGCAACTATTTGAAAATCTGGAATCTGAGGGAGCAAAAAAATCTAAATATTGAGAAAATCACCTTTAAAGTTGTTCAAATGAAGTTCTTAGCAATGCATATTACTAATCAAACATGAAGTTTTGATATATTTACGGTAGGAAATGTACAAAATATCTTCATGGAACATGATCTTTACTTAATATCCTAATGATTTTTAGCATAAAAATGATTTTTAGCATGGTTTCACGGTACGGTGTGATAAACGCACGAAGAAGGCGAAGATAGATACAAACAGTCTTTAATAATCCACAAGCGGTTCGATACAGGACGGACACGTATTCATACAGAAAACATTCAGTACGAGTCTTTCGTTCAGTACGCATGTGTACAGCATTGTTTTAACCACTGCACGAGTGGAACTTCAATGGAAACTTCCGGTTTAATATACTGTTATTTTTGATAGGAAACAAAGTCTCATCTTTCAAATTATGTCCATTTTTTTTTAGGAAATTCAAACAATAAACGACGGTCTTTGATGTCTCACGACAGATCTCTGTGTAAACGCCTCGGTTCAAACGGCAGCGCGAACATCCCAAACAAAAATGTCACGTAGTGTTTCATTCACTTCAGGCAAGTCATCATCAGTGTCCACAGCTCATCAGTTCAACAGAGAAATGAAGTCTAGAGAACAGCAATTCATGAAACATTAGACTATATACTCATTATAATTTACTTTACCTTTTAGTGATATCTTAATTATTGAATGTATGTTTAAATAAATGTAATGAAACAAGTATTACAGCCACCGCATAAATATATTTAAACAACAAATAGAAATTGTATAATTCAGAAGTTAATTTAAAAACAGCATTATATGCAATTGCCATGTTTGCATACATTTTTTTAAGTTGAGTGTTGATTATTATATTTAAAAATAAATAGTAATTAAATTTAAGTTTGGACTAATTATAACCTTATGGTGATGTAAAAGAGCTCCCTATAGTTTAGAGCAGAAGCTGAGGTAGATTTTTATCCCTTAGAAAATTTTAATTATAACTGAATTCATTTAAAGAAAGAGCTGTACAGAAATGTCAAAAGCATCATATTTGTGTACCTTTAAACCTGAGCTCAGTCGTTCTGAATAACGGCACTATTGTCTTCTGTAGAGCTGCTTTACAGCTGAATCAGATTAGTTTCATAAACAAAGTATTCTGTGACTTTCACACTGTTATTTTCCTGTTTACTTCTGTCAAGCTGCTTTGAATCAGTCTGTGTTGTATAAAGCACTAAAGAAATAAATATGACTTGACTCTTCTCATATCAATGAACTGGCGCCATCTGGTGACTCAAATCTGTCTGTTAGCGGCTGTAGTTCATGTATGTTTATATCTGTATATATATATATATATATATATATTAGTGATGAACAGAAAACCTTTGACAGAACACTAGAAGCTCAGGAGAATCCAGTTAACGCAAGAAAACTAAATTAAGAGAAACAAAGAGCTGAAACAGACGAAGACATGGATTGTAGATGGATTCTAATAATAATAATAATACACTGTTTTTGCCTTGAATGTTTTTAAATTGTATTTTCAGCTGGTCCTATAATTTACAAAAAAATTAAAATGATAGAAATAGAAGTGATGGACAAATCTAGATCTCAAATCAATAATCAATCACTTTTGAATTAAAATACTTGATCAAATGATCATCTGTTCAGTAAATGTTTTTGATCTGATCTGAATGTGGCGATCGACTCCAGATCGCTGTAATTATCTGCAGATGTCAGTCAGATGTTTCTCATCATCAAAGCGTCTCTGACACGCTTTCATCAGACACACAGTCACAGAGATTCCTGGAAACTCCATCTACAGCTACACACATCCAGAAACACCATCATCACCGCACGAATACAAACATCATCACATCACCATCATCATCATCACGTGGCTCCGGACTCACGGTGGCGTTTGTGGAGCGGTACCAGTCCGGGATGGGCACGTGGTGGTTGTGGAATTTGCGCGGGACCCATTTCCGGGCTTCTGCTTCCCACAGAAGCGAGTTGAGATCAGGGAAGTTGTGATGGATGTCCAGACCGTCCTGACTCCAGCGGCCCAGAGACCAGCCGCTGAGCTCCGAGCCCTGAGAAACCAGAAGACTAAAACTGACCAACCTCAGGAGATCTGATTTTAACCAGTGCTGATACAAGCGATGGATACTTTTACTCATCAAGGCTGCATTAAATTGATCAGAAGTGCCTGTAAAGACATTTACAGTGTTACAGAATATTTCTATTTCAAATAAATACTGTTCTTTTGAACTTTCTATTCATCTGTGAATCCTGAAAAATAAAATGTGTGACAGTTTCCACAAAAATATTGTGCAGCACAACTGTTTTCAACATTGATAATAATCAGAAATGTTTCTTGAGCAGCAAATCAGTATATTAGAATGATTTCTGAAGATCATGTGACACTGAAGACTGCAGTAATGATGCTGGAAATACAGCTGCGGATCAAATTATAATAATATTTCACTGTTTTTACTGTATTTTTGATCAAATAAATGCAGTCTTGGTGAGCAGAAGAGAGTTATTTCAGAAACATTAATAAATCCTAATGATTCTCAGCTTCTGAGCAGTAATGTATATTAATATAGCAGGGTTAGGGTTTATAGCGACGCACCGCTGCGGAGGCTTTCTCGTAGCCGTCGGGGTTGACGGAGGGCAGCAGGTGGATGCGTGTCTCGTCCACGAGCCGCCGAATGCGTGTGTTTCTGCTCAGATACTCCTGACACATGAACTGCATGAGCAGCAGCAGCAGCTCGCGGCCCAGGACCTCGTTACCATGGGAACCAGCTGTGTAGCGGAACTCTGGCTCACCTGTGAACACACACACACACACACATCATCATACAACACAACACACAACACAACACACACACATTCATCATCATACAATACACACACACACACACACACACTTCATCACACAACACATGCATCATCATACAACACAACATAACACACACACACACACTTCATCACACAACACACATACACACACACATCCAATAGCTCAGAACAAATTAATGATGTAATAGTCAAGTCAAGTCAAGTCACCTTTATTTATATAGCGCTTTCAACAATACAGATTGTGTCAAAGCACTTAACAGTATCAAATTGGAGGACAGAGTGTCAGTAATGTATAATGATAAGATTAAACACTCAATTTTCAGTTAAAGGAATTCCATCATTGAACTCAGAGATGTCAACGTCCAGAATAGAAGCTATGGACTCTCTCTTTTCTAGCACTTTAGATGCGGTTGCTCCTTTACGCTTAAAGGAACACTTCACTTTTTTTGGAAATAGGCTCATTCTCCAACTCCCCCAGAGTTAATAAGTTGAGTTTTACCGTTTTTGAATCCATTCAGCCGATCTCCGGATCTGGCGAGAGCACTTTTAGCATAGCTTAGCATAGATCATTGAATCCTATTAGACCAGTAGCATCGCGTTTAAAAACGACCAAAGAGTTTCGATATTTGTCCTATTTAAAACTGGACTCTTCTGTAGTTATATCGTGTACTAAGACCGGCGGAAAATGAAAAGTTGCGATTTTCTAGGCTGATATGATTAGGAACTATACTCTCATTCCGGCGTAATAATCAAGGAACTTTGCTGCCGTAACATGGCCGCAGCAGGCGCAGTGATATTACGCAGCGCCTGAAAGTAGTCCCCAGCTAGGTAACTAGTTATAATATAGCTGGGGACTACTTTCAGGCGCTGCGTAATATCACTGCGCTTGCTGCGGCCATGTTAATTTAATAATAATTTAATAACAATGATTTAATAACAAAATGGCGCCACGGATGGCAGCCATGGTTTGTTGCTGCTTGGTACTTGTTCTTTTTTTGTTTGTTTGTCCTGTCTTAAGCAACTTTTTCCCGATCAGCTTTACTAGAAACGAACTCCTGGACATCAGAAACGGCACACCAAATAACTTCCTGCCTACATTTGAGCATTCAGACCTTTTACTGGACATTTTAATCGGAGGAGCTACGTTCCTATACAAGCGCTCCAGGCGACGCAAGCGAGGGAAGCACGCCGGCGCGCTCGTGAAACTCCGACAGCGCGGGTTTAGGACTCCGCTGCCGAGCATTCATCTCCGCTCCCTGGCAAATAAATCAGATGAACTACGACTCCTCACCCGCACAAACAAGGATTATGTTTTTATATCAACGAAGGCTGGTGTACAGACGTGACAGTTTTGAAGAAGATGTGCTGCCCAAATTTGGAAGCTCTCTTTATTAACTGTAAGCCTTTTTATTCACCGCGGGAGTTCTCCTCGTTTATTCTGGAGAGTGTGTACATTCCTCCTGACGAGCGCGTCAGCGCGGCGCTAGAACTGCTGGCCGATCAAATCACACACACTGAGCAGCGTTATCCAGACTCTTTCATCATCATTCTCGGTGATTTTAATAAAGCTAATCTCACCCGTGAACTGCCTAAATATAGACAGCACATCACATGCCCCACCAGAGACAGAAATATACTGGACCACTGCTACACTGTCCTAAAGGATGCATATCACTCTGTTCCCCGTGCAGCGCTGGGACTCTCTGATCACTGTTTGGTTCATCTCCTACCAGCCTACAGGCAGAAACTTAAATCTGCTAAGCCTGTAGTAAAAACTGTAAAGAGATGGACTTCTGAAGCAGAGCAGGTTTTACAGGCCTGCTTCGAACTCACTGATTGGAGTGTTTTTGAGGCTGCAGCTACTGATCTGGACGAGCTTACTGACACCGTGACGTCCTACATCAGTTTCTGTGAGGACATGTGTGTACCCACCAGGACTTATTTAACATTTAACAATGACAAACCCTGGTTCAGTGCAAAACTCAAACAGCTTCGCCAGGCCAAAGAGGACGCCTACAGGAGTGGGGACAAAGCCTTGTACAAACAGGCCAAATACACACTGAATAGGGAGATAAGAGTGGCAAAATTAAACTACTCTGGAAAGCTAAAAAAACAGCTTTCGAGCAATGACTCTACATCAGTGTGGAAAGGCCTGAAAGCCATCACCAGCTACAAGACCCCATCCCCCAGCACTGAGGCCAATCAACAACTGGCTGAAGACCTGAACGAGTTCTACTGCAGGTTTGAAAAGACTGGTATGACGCCCCACACCCGCTCCGACCGTCTCACAGCACAGCCATCAACACCCTCCCCCTCCCTCCCCCCTACTGTTTCTCAGCCTGTACTCAAGATCTGTGAAGATGACGTATGCAAAGTCTTCAGAAAGCAGAAGATAAGGAAAGCCAAAGGCCCAGACGGTGTCTCTCCAGCCTGCCTCAAAGCCTGTGCTGTCCAGCTATCATCCATCTTCACATTGATCTTCAACAGATCTCTAGAGCTGTGTGAAGTCCCCTCCTGCTTCAAATGTTCCACCATCATCCCTGTACCCAAGAAACCAAAAATCACAGGACTTAATGACTACAGACCTGTTGCTTTAACATCAGTAGTCATGAAGTCATTAGAGAGACTGGTGTTGGCCCACCTGAAGGACATTACTGGACCCTTGCTGGACCCTCTACAGTTTGCTTACCGAGCAAACAGATCTGTGGATGATGCAGTTAATATGGGACTGCACTACATCCTGCAGCATCTGGACAAACCAGGGACTTATGCAAGGATCTTGTTTGTGGACTTCAGCTCCGCTTTCAACACCATCATCCCGGACACCCTTCAGAACAAAGTGACTCAGCTCTCTGTACCCACCTCCATCTGTCAGTGGATCACCAGCTTCCTGACAGACAGGCAGCAGCTTGTGAGGCTGGGAGAACTCACATCCAACACACGCACCATCAGCACTGGAGCCCCTCAGGGCTGCGTTCTCTCCCCACTGCTCTTCTCCCTCTACACCAACGACTGCACCTCTAAAGACCCCTCTGTCAAACTCCTGAAGTTTGCGGACGACACTACAGTCATCGGCCTCATCAAAGACGGCGACGAGTCTGCTTACAGACAGGAGGTTGACCAGCTGGCTGTCTGGTGCAGTCACAACAACCTGGAGCTGAACACGCTCAAAACTGTGGAGATGATAGTGGACTTCAGGAGAAACCCCCCTCCTCTCCCCCCACTCACCATCATGAACAGCACTGTGGCTGCAGTGGAGTCATTCAGGTTCCTGGGCACAACCATCTCTCAGGACCTGAAGTGGGACACTCACATTGACTCCATCGTGAAAAAGGCCCAGCAGAGGTTGTAGTTCCTTCGTCAGCTGAAAAAGTTCAACCTGCCACAGGAGCTGCTGAAACAGTTTTATTCAGCTGTTATTGAGTCAGTTCTGTGCTCCTCCATAACTGTCTGGTTTGGGTCAGCCAGCAACCAGATTTAAGAAGACTTCAACGGACTGTTAGGACAGCAGAAAAGATCATTGGTGTGCACCTGCCCAGCCTTCAGGACTTGTACAACTCCAGAGTGAAGAAACGGGCCGGTAACATCATCAAAGACCCCTCTCACCCCGGACACAACCTGTGTGCACTTCTCCCTTCAGCCAGACGCTACAGATCTCTGTGCACTAGAACATCTAGGCATAAAAACAGTTTTTCCCCCCATGCCATCTCCAGCTTAAATAGCTAACACATGGATCATTACCTGTGTTCTGTAATTCATTCTATAATTCATTCTCCATCTTTAATTATTGCCTCTTTCTCAAGTATTATGTAAATACACATACATATCTGTTTATTTATACAGCTGTATATAGAGTAAATAATGCACAAATCTGTACATAAATCTACTGTTCCAGATTCATACTTATTATTATTATTATTATTATCTAGTTTTAAGTCTTACTATTTAAATGTTCTTTCTGTTCTCATGTCAGATGTGTGTGTATGTATGTATGTATGTATGTATGTACCAGGAGCACCTTAAAAAAACCACAACAAATTCCTCGTGTGTTTGCGCACACCTGGCGAATAAAGCTAATTCTGATTCTGATCTGTGAGGATTTCCAGTCAGGATTTAGATCATATCATAGTACTGAGACTGCTCTCATTAGAGTTACAAATGACCTGCTTCTATCATCTGATCGTGGTTGTATCTCTTTATTAGTTCTACTGGATCTTAGCGCTGCGTTCGACACTATCGACCACAACATTCTTTTGAATAGACAAGAAAATTATTGTACAAAAGGCCCGGTTGTGTCTGTGTCCCGGATGTTTCTGAACAATCAGAGAGTTACCGCGTGGCAGCTATGTCACGAGAGGAGGCGGAGCTAAAATCGCAGGTAGAGACAGACGCAGAGCTCATGAGAAGATGGAGAGTCCGACAGCTTTATTCTAATTAGTTCAGCGATACTGTAAAGAGTTGACTTCGAGTTTATACTGGGTTACAGTGTGCGTACATGTGAAGTAAGTGATTGTTGTCTATATTTCTGCTGTTATTGAAAGATCAGCCGTTATTCTTGTGTTGATTAAGTAGTAGCAGATTAGCATAGCACTGCCTGTAATACCTGCCATTCAGCGTAGTCACGAGTATTTCTGTGATAATCCTTGTTGTGAGATGCTTATGTATACGCTGTACATTGCGTTATTATTGCATATCTGCTCTATTACTGTGTGCGCGCATTATGCAACGATTCATGTTTGCACGTAGTGATCATCCGATCAGTACATGTCCAGGCATGTTAAGCTGCCCTCATGCTGCATTCACGTGCGGATCGCGCCCTCTTGTGGACATTTAGAACATAAGCACCCATGTTATATAGTAATCTAGTGTTGTTATATTTATATTGTGTGCTGTTCAGTGTTTCAATAATGTTTGTTGTAGAACTGGGAACCTTTGTATATTCATATCATTAAGTTTATTTTCTCTTGTTCAATTTATTCCAGAAACCACACATGTATACCCAAAGTCTTCAGTAAAAGATCTCATCCAACTCCATTGAGTGCCTCTCTTCAATTAAGAACCATCTCACTCAGTTCTGACAGACTGCCTACTGTGTTTCACACCCCCAAAACTTAATACACCAACGAACCTCCCATTACAAGTGGTCCTTCGAGCCGGATACTTGAATCACAGTAGAGAGATGACATCCCGTTCTGAGTCAGATCCTCCTGTTGTCCGACCTAGACGACAAATAAGGCCACCTGCACATCTAGCAGACTATCAAGTTCATGGATCAGACTTAGTGAAGAGAGCGCCATCAGCTACACGTCTGAATGAAGCTGGAATGGAAGCAGCTGCACCCACGTCAGAGAATGCATCTAGATCGTCTTCTCCAAAGAGTCAGCCCTCATACGCTGATGATCTAGTTGTCCGAGATGTATGGCCAGAGTCGTATGGAGAAGTGTCACCAGAGCCCGAGGACCGCTACCTTCAAGTCCAGCAGTTGTCTGATATAAAGTCTATGTGGTTCGAGATGAAGAAGGACAATGATGAGCTTCGCAGCCACATTTTACCAGAGATCTTGTCGGCGCTGCAAGGGCTCAAAGCAGAGAATGCTTCGTTGAAGCAGGAGATCCAGCAGTTTAGCACCAGCCTTGAGACTCCTCGTCGATCAGTGACACCAGTACCAGCTCCTCGCGTTCACGTGCCACCATCCGTCTGTAGTCGAAGAAGTTCTGCAGTGCATGCTGATGAAGTTCCTCCACCCCGACCTGCCCAGTGCGAGCAGCTGACGAGACCGATGGGGGACCTTACGATTTCACCTAGGACGCCACACGCTGATGAGAGTCATCACGGCCCCCTTCAGAGGTCATATACCTACTCAGCTCAGCCTGCAGGAGCAGGACAGTACGATGCTGCAACGCCTGGTCCCAGACACAGCCATCATCAGAGAGAAAGAGAACTCGGTCTACCCTCACGTCCACAGGTAACGCCTAGAACGGAGACGCTGCGCACACAAGAGCAGAGATATAGAGGACCTAAGCCTACTATTCCCAGCCTGACAGCAGCCGACCCCAGACAGTTTTCCAGACTACGGATGGCACTAGAGAACCTTCTACCAGCAGATGCAAGTGAGCGCTTCAAGTATCAGATTCTGACTGATCATCTGGAGCTAGAAGAGGCCTTGCTAGTAGCGGACTCCTACTGTAACTCAGTGAGACCATATACAGACACGATGCAAGCCTTTGTGAAGATGTATGGTCAGCCCCACAAACTTGTCCTGCGGAGTAGCGCTGAAGTACTGGAAGGTCCCAATCTCAAGCCAGGTGACGTGAAAGCATTCAAGTTATTCGCCCTTCGTGTGCGCTCATTAGTGAGTATGTTGGAGCAGTTGGGTTTAGAGGGAGTAGCTGAATTAGAGTGCGGTTCACATGTGTCCAGACTCCAAGGCAAGCTTCCCCATGAGCTCCAGATCAGCTTTAAGAGATACGTCCACCCGTCTAGGATTACAGTTCCTACCCTTCTTGACTTTGCTAACTGGTTAGAGTATGAGCTTCAGGTCCAAGATGACACTGCCAAAACAGTCATGTATGCTCCACCTTTACCTACCAGGAAAAGAGAAGGTCGTCATGACACCAAGCCTCCAGGTAGATCTACGAGCATCCTGCTGGGTGCAGAGAAGCCCACTGCTGACAGTGAATACAGAGCGCCCGCTCCAGAGTTCAGGCCCAGCTCAGTCAGATACAGAGAGAAGTCACGTGCCTACTGTCCTTATTGTGACAATGCTAGTCACTTTCTCAATGGATGCCCCAACTTCAAGGAGCTAACTAAAGAACAGAAAGAGGCATGGATCCGCAAGAACAACAGGTGTTGGAGGTGTGGCCGCAATCATCATGCATCCAGATGCACGCTGAAGGCTCTGTGCAAGACTTGCAACAGGAAACACCTGCTTGTATTGCACGACCTGAATGAGCGAGCTGTGAACACCAGTGCTGAGACCGAACCCAAGGAGAACTCATGTCTTGTGAGTAGCACCAAAGACATTTTGTATGCAGACCGTTCTGTCGCCAGCCGCAGAGTCCTCTTGAAAGTTAGTAAAGTGATCATTGCGAATGGGGATGCATCAATGGAAACGTATGCAGTGCTGGATGACGGATCAGAAAGGACTATCCTCCTCCATGCTGCAGCTCAGCAACTGAACATCAAGGGGCAGCCAGAAGATCTGATCCTGCGCACAGTGAGACAAGATCAGCAGGTGCTTCATGGGGCGGCTGTCTCCTTCACAGTATCACCTGTGTCTCATCCCCACAAGAAATACCTCATTCAGCATGCGTTTACAGCCGAGAGACTAGGCCTCGCCGAACATACCTATCCCGTGGCTTCCTTACAGAAACGATACAGACACCTAGCTGGCCTCCCATTGCAGAAGATGGATAAAGTGCAGCCCGTGTTGCTGATCGGGTCAGACTGCCCACATCTCATCACACCTGTTGAACCAGTCCGGTTAGGTCCACCAGGGGGTCCTGCAGCAGTCAAAACCCGCCTTGGATGGACTCTTCAAGGTCCCACTCAGGAGGTTCGTCGTGAGATCAACATACACCAGTGTTTCTTCACCTCTGTTCTCCCGAACACAGACTTGTTTGCTCATGTCGAGAGACTATGGCAGATGGATGTGATTCCCTACCGAAGTGACAAGATAGCGACACGATCCAAACTAGATCAAGAAGCTATCAGACTTCTGCAGGAGAAAACTGTGCGAGTGGAAGTGAAAGGTACGATGCGGTATGCCACACCGCTCCTTCGTAGGCAGAGTATGCCATACTTGACTATGCCCAAAGAAGCTGTTCTCCCTCAGCTCAGGAGTGTCGAGAGGAGACTGCTTAAGAATTCAGAGCAGGCGTCTGCCTACCAAGTCGAGATCACGAGACTGAATGAAGCAGGTTATGTGGCCAAGCTGGAACCGAGAGAGGTGGATAGATCCACCGAGTCATGGTATATCCCCCACCATATGGTTCAGCACAATAACAAGAACCGGGTCGTTTACAACTGCTCCTTTCAGTTTGAAGGCCACAGCCTTAATGAGTTCCTCCTTCCAGGACCCACACTTGGCCCATCGCTGCTGGCAGTCCTGCTCCGCTTTCGAGAGCACCCTGTCGCCGTAAGCAGTGATATTCGTGGTATGTTTCATCAGGTGAGGCTGCTCCCCGATGACATGCCCTTGCTCCGTTTCCTGTGGCGAGACTTGATGTCTGAGCGACCTCCTGATGTGTACCAGTGGCAGGTGCTCCCCTTTGGCACCACGTGCAGTCCCTGCTGTGCCACGTATGCCCTGCAGAGACACGTGATGGATCACAGTCAGCCGGGAGACCAAATCAGAGAGGTAATTGAGAGATCATTTTATGTCGACAATTGCCTACACAGTCTTCACTCCCCCCAAGAGGCTAAAGACCTAGTTGATCAACTTCGAGCACTTCTAGCCACTGGAGGCTTCGAGCTTCGACAATGGGTCAGCAATTGTCCGTCTGTGATTACTCACCTCCCCACTGAATCCAGATCCAGTACCTGTGACCTCTGGCTCAGTCAAGGCCAACAGGATGTCCATGAGTCTACACTTGGACTGCAGTGGCATTGTCAGACAGACACTCTCCATTACAAGCACCGTGCCAGATGCTCTTCCTCAGTAACAATGCGTCAGATCTACCGAGTACTAGCGAGCCAATATGATCCTCTTGGCTATCTTATCCCTTACATCACCCGAGCTAAGATACTAGTACAGCACCTGTGGGACAAGAAGCGCGACTGGGATGACCCACAGTTGCCTAAGGATCTGATTACATCATGGCACGAATGGGAGAGGGAGTTGAATGGACTAGAGGAGGTATCTCTGCCCAGGTGCTACTCTCAATCACCCAAAGACCACCAACGCAGTAAATATGATATCCATGTTTTCTGTGACGCCTCGGAGCAGGCGTATGGTTCAGTGGCCTACCTGCGGACAGAGCACAAAGAGGGTCAAGTCGAAGTTGCCTTCATCGCCGCTAGGTCCCGTGTTGCCCCACGCAAGCAACAATCTATACCACGCCTAGAGTTATGTGCTGCCCTCAATGGAGCGCAGTTATCTCAGCTTCTGACCACAGAGCTTACAATTCCTATCCGCTCCACTACGCTCTGGTCTGACTCCACCACTGTGCTCACGTGGTTGACATCCAGTTCATGCCGCTACAAGGTGTTTGTGGGAACAAGAGTAGCGGAGATCCAGGAGATGACAGCATCTGCCGTCTGGCGCTATGTCAGATCTTCTGACAACCCAGCGGACGACATCACTCGTGGCAAGCCCCTTCGAGATCTCTCCAGAGAAAGCCAGTGGAGCCAGGGGCCGGCATTCCTTAAGCTACCCACAGATAGTTGGCCGGAGCAGCCTCCTTTATCGCTTGAAGAGTCAAACTGTGAATTAAGACAGTCATCCTTCTTTGGGTTAGTGACCACTACTACACCCTCAGCTAAGCTGCAGCACTATGACACGCTGGCAGAATGCCTGAATGCCTATGGGCAGGAGCTTCACGGGGCGGCCTACACCTCCAGTGCTGACCTCCAGAGGGATGTTCAACATGCAGTCCTCCGTCAAGCTCAAACCGAGTCCTTTCCCAACGAGCTGAGTCTTCTGAAGTCTGGGAAACCAGTATCATCCATAAGCAGACTTATCACACTCACCCCAGAGCTTGACGCCGCCACTGGACTTATTCGGGTTGGAGGACGTCTACGCCACTGTGAGGTACTGGAAGAGGATGCTGTACATCCAATTGTCCTCGACCCCCGACATCCAACCACAGCACTAATCATAAAGGAATATGATGAGAGGCTGCATCATCCAGGTGCAGAGCGATTGTTTGCAGAAATCAGGAGGACATACTGGATACTAAGAGGTCGTGAAGCTGTTCGTCGACACCAGCGCCAGTGTACAGAGTGTAGGAAATGGAGAGGCCGCCCAGAAATCCCTCTCATGGCTGATCTACCCCTCACCAGACAGAGATACTTCCGTCCAGCTTTCTACTCGACCGGCATGGACTGTTTCGGTCCCTTCCTCATTAAGATCGGCCGGCGTAACGAGAAGAGGTGGGGCATAATCTTTAAGTGTATGACCACAAGGGCAACCCATCTTGATCTTCTCACCAGTATTGATTCTGACTCTTTTCTGATGGCTCTACGACGGTTCATTGCTAGACGAGGCAAACCGTACGAGTTACTGTGCGAC
>CM071949.1:31360000-31367500 GCA_036784905.1 Acrossocheilus fasciatus | reverse complement strand
AAAGCACATCAACTGGTCACTGGGGTTCCTCAGGGATCGGTTCTTGGACCCCTCCTCTTCTCCACATACACTACATCGCTGGGTCCCATCATACAGGCACATGGTTTCTCCTACCACTGCTACGCTGATGACACACAGCTCTATCTCTCCTTTCAACCAGATGATCCAACGGTAGCTGCACGGATCTCAGGCTGCCTGGAGAACATCTCGGCATGGATGAAAGAACATCACCTACAGCTCAACCTGGCAAAGACTGAGCTTCTTGTCTTTCCCGCCGCTCCAACTCTACAGCATGATTTCACCATCCAGTTAGGTTCATCAACAATTACCCCATCAAGTTCGGTCAGAAATCTTGGTGTAATCTTTGATGACCAGCTAACCTTCAAAGAGCACATTGCAAAGACTGTTCGATCTTGCAGGTTTGCACTACACAACATCAGATCAGGCTCTTTCTGATGGAGCATGCTGCACAACTTCTTGTCCAGGCCCTCATCATTTCTAGGCTGGACTACTGTAATACTCTTCTGGCTCAAACACAGTCAAACCTCTACAAATGACTCAGAATGCAGCGGCACGACTGGTCTTCAGCGAGCCCAAAAGAGCCCATGTTACACCTCTCTTTATCTCCTGCACTGGCTACCGGTTGCGGCTCGCGTCAAGTTCAAGACATTGATGCTTGCATATAGAACAGCCACAGACTCGGCACCCGCCTACTTCCACTCACTCATGAGAATCTACATCCCCTCCAGAAGTCTGAGATCCGCTAGCGAGCGACGTCTCGTGGTACCATCACAGAGAGGCTCTGCAGAACATACTGTTCAACCTCACCATTCCTGGCTGCTGGAATGAACTTCCAACCTCTGTCTGGAGTGCTGATTCCCTGACAAGTGACAGCTGAAAACTCATCTCTTTTGTCACCATCTGACTTCATTCTAAACAAAAATACTTTTGCTTCTCTTTACTTAATCCCCAGTCTAGCTTATTTAAAAGTACAAGCTTGAACAATGCTTAAAACTTGCTATTACATGCACTTCCTGTGTCTATTTGCCTCTTTAAGATGAATTGCTTGATGTATTCCCCAAATTGTAAGTCATTTTGGATAAAAGCGTCTGCTGGCTAAATGAATAAATGTAAATGTAATGTAAAAGTAAAATCACACACACACACACACACACACACACACACACACACACACACACACACACACACACACACACTCACACACACACACACACACACACACACTCACACACACCAGCACTGGTCATTCATGCTGCTGCTCATATAATCATCAGTGATTATAAAGAAAACATGTTTTCATGATCCTTCATCAGAACGTAAAAACATCCTGATCGAACGTGACACATCAGCATCACAAACACACAGCGAGTCAATCCTGAGAGACGGGAGGTCCAGAGCAGCTCCGATGAGTGCGGACACAGTGAAGGGAAGGTTAACCCAGTCTTCATTTACTCACATCATCCAAACCAGTCTTATTATATCAAATGAGTTTTTATTAATACTTTGCATTAGTTTATATTTGTGTATTTTACATTTTATATATATATATATTTTTTTTTTTTTCATTTTTTTGTGTTTTTGTCATTTTTATTAGTTTTTTTATGTCTATACTGTTTTCAGTATTTTTGACTTCATTTTAAGTTTTGTTTTAGTACATTAAGTTAAACTAGATAAAAATGAAAGAAGATTTTTTCCAGCCATATAATAAAAGTCAATGGGGTCCAATGTTGTTCCTAACATTCTTCAAAATAGATCTCGTTTAGTGTTTCACAGCAGGTCTGTCATACAGGTCTGAATGAAGGTGAATGATCATTCACAGCTGAACTAGTGCTTCACATGTGTCTCAAAGATGATCAGATGCAGAAAGGTCACGTGTGTTTCTGTGAATGGAGGCGCTGTGTGAGATCTGCTCCGAATGAACCTTCACACGGCTCTTCTGGACTCGTGACACGTTCTGAGACTCACGGCAGAATCTGGGTCAGTTTCACACGCCTGTCGCTCTGAAGTCTGTTTCCAGCTGATCATTCCTGCTCTCGCCTGTCGTTCTGTTTTAATCGAGCGCAGCGGAAAACAAAGAGCGAATTCTGTGCAAAGTGGATCCAGATGAGGCAGCGATGGAGCTGATCTGAGTAATATCAGACGCTGGCAGCGCTTCCTATGAAACCCGCTGAAGGAGAAGAGCTGATCTTACCTGGATGTTGAGCCGGCCCCTGTGCGGCCCCAGACCGTAGTGTCTCATGCTGGAGGCGTGGAGCTGAAAGTCATCGATCTTCAGCGTCTCCAGACCCAGCGGAGGACAGTCTGTCAGGAGAGAAGAGCTTTAACGAGGAATCTGAGCTCATTCTGATGATCAGCGCAGCTCAGAGTCAGAGACACTATGTGTCCGCTTCTGATTCAGCCAATCATCTGAGTTTGGGGCAGGACTATCTGTCTGACTGACCAATGACAGACGGGGGAGCGTTCAAGAAACCTGTCTGGAAACAGTCACTATTCTCACGGAAATGACTTCAGACTCTTCCAGATGAGAGACACAGTAAACCTGACCATCTGACTGAAAAATCACCTTCTGCTGAGTTTAATACAGACACTGAGAGCAACACAGATAAAATCAGTTATCATTAATCAGTGTTTATGTTTTGTTCTTCTGTCTAATCATACTAAACACAACAGAAATGCACTTCATAAGCAAAGCTGCATAAGATACTGAGATGTTGGCAAGAATATTGGTGATGCTATATCGATATCGGTATTTTTAACTCCCTAATATCGGTATCGGCCCCAAAAACCCATATCGGTCGGTCTCTAGTAAACATGATCACATGAGGTCTCAACCGTTCTGAATCCAGAATCAACATGTTAAACACAAGAACGCTCACAAACTCTCTGTCCCTGTCAGGAACGCTCGTAATGTCTCTCCAGAGGTCTGAATCTAGAGCTCCAATAAAAACCACTGCAGGGATGAGAACATGCCGTCCTTCAGCGGACATCAGCTGAGATCTTCTCATTACGACACACATCTGCAGCTCTGAAGACTCTCAGGAGGGGAATCAAACACAGCCCTTACTCTTACTAAAGACACACACACACACACACACACACACACACGAGCATCTTCAGATACAGCACTGCTCAGAAGTTCAGATCTTCTATTATTAATATACTAATATTTTGAGAGTGTGACTGTCATATATATATCCAGACAGATGACGTGCGTTCATGAACAGAGCACTGTTATCTGCTCATCTTCTGATTACGCCCCAATGACACGCAGATGATTTCACACAAATCAAGTTGAGTAATCACTGCCTCATGGAGGGACTCGACTCACCGCCGCGCTCAGAGATCAGACCGTCCACGTCACTGCCGCCCTTCACTGCTTTCTTGTTCTTCTCACTCTTTTTGCTTCCATTTTTCACTGTGAATGAGACACAAACAGGTTGAGCGGTATCTGTGTAGGAACAGGAGAAGCGCTGACGGATGAAAGTCGTGTGTTCGGTGGCCTGAGAACTGCCATAAAGTTCAGCTGCGTTCTCCACGAGCGGCGCCAGACTCCAGCCAATGTGCGGAGCAGAAGAGCAGCTGAAGGCTTTCATCCGAGGTCACGCCGGGACAAACCTACATCTCATATGGAAACACTCGCTTTCTCAGAGCGCTGCCAGCCTTCAGAAGTGCCACAGTATTCCTGAGATCATCGCTGGAGCTCCTCACACACACACACACACACACTTTCATCTGTCAAACATCTCCTTCAGAAGGTCTGAACACATCATGTGTATCTGAACACAGGTCTGATTCAGATGCGCTCGAGTCAATGACAGGAGCTTCACTCTCGTGCTGTTAGGACGTGATGTTTGCATAATGATGACAATCAAATGAAAGTAAATCAGGTCTTTTTTCCCATAGAACTGAGTTTAGTTTCATGAAAGTGTGTTTGTTCTGAGGCACTTCTTCCTAAGTGTGCTTATTATTCCAGAACAAATGATTGAGATATAAGACACAAAATTACACAAGATAATTGTTTTCTGAAAAAAATAAGTTGAGTTTCTGTTTAAGAAAAATATCTGCCAAACAGAAAAAAGAGGTTATTTGAGCCCATCAGCAGATATTTTTTTTTTAGTATTTTAAATTGTTTTTTTTAGTTTTAAGCTTAAACTTAATTTTGATCGATTTCTCTGAAAACAAGACATTATATCATTACATCAGTCATTCTGATCTTGATTTAAGAATCTTTAGATATTTGTTCTAGAAAACAAGATGAAAGTAAATCATTTGTTCAGTGAGTGTCACCGACTGCAGGGGAAAATGAAGTTAAATGGAAATAAGAAAATTCAAATAAGAAACCTTATAATTCTGTGTAGTAAGAAAATCAAAATAACTAGACTAATTTAACCATTAAAAAGGCTTCTGCTGATGATGTCCAGTTTGTTGTTGAGTGTAAAGCTGAGTTCTGGAAGATCATCCTGACAGACTGGAGAATCAGCAGACCTCAAACACACTCAGCGTCTTCTGGAGATTGTGTCTGACGTCATTCCAGCCCAACATGACCTCTGCTGACCTCTGACCTTCCTCCATGGATGCTTCAGTCAAAGCCTCCGCTCATGACGTGATGAAGCCGACAGTGTTTGAGGGTCCAGACACTCTCTCGCACCCTTGAGTCCAGAGGAACCTCCACAGGAACACACTTCACATCTGAACTGTAGTCTTAGTGTGTGTGTGTGTGTGTGTGTGTGTGTGTGTGTGTGTGTGTGACGTTACCTGATGCTGAATCAGATCCGCCGGCTGGTTTGGAAGCAGCTGACCTGGTTTTGGTCTCCTTCCCAGCGGCTCGTGTGGGAGCGGCTCCGTTCTCAGAGACGCGCTGGAAATGTTCCCGACTCAAGAGCTCCTGCATGTAATAATCCTCATCTTCAGACGAATGTCCAGAACACTCGTCCAGCAGGCGTCCCACGAGGCCGAGCAGCAGGAGAGTCCGGAGCCACATCATCTGATCCTGGACCCATTCACTCGCTGCGGGAAAAACTCTGCTGTCTGGAATCACCCCGGAGTGTGAGAGAGAGAGAGAGAGAGAGAGAGAGAGAGAGAGAATAAGCAGCAGTCAGTCAGAGATGTTTCCAGGTGACTTCTTGAGGTCTCACAGAAACTGAAGAGCATGAAGCAGGAGCTCCAGCGAGAGAGAGAGAGAGACGCATCTGATCCAGAGCTGATTGATGTCTCACTCTTCTGTCTCACTGACTCCTCCCACTGGGCGGAGCTTCTCTGACCTCATTACCATCCCACAACCAAACAACTGAGATGAACCGGGAACGAATTCATACTGATGGACACACACACACACACACACACACACACACACACACACTCACTCACACTCACACTCACTCACACACACACTCACTCACACACACACACACACACACACACACACACACACACACACACACACACACACACACACACACACACACACACACACACACACAACACACACACATTGACTCACACACTACCAACACATGAGCGTTCAGTACTAGTGATACTCAAAACTTGCCCAGGCCTGGATGTGATTAGCACATTAGTGACGCTCTAAATGTGAGTGTGCGTGTGTGTGTGTACCTGTGTGAGAGAGAGAGAGAGAGAGAGAGAGTGTGTGTGTGTGTGTGTGTGTGTGTGTGTGTGTGTGTTTCTATTCAGGTGGGGACTTAAACCTGAATACACAGACTCATGGGGACTCGTGTCTCGGGTAAACAAGCTAATAAATCACACAGAATGGAGTGTATTGAGAATCTGAAATAGCAGACAGTCTCCTGTAAGGGGTAGGTTTAGGTGTAGGGTTGGTGTAGGACAATAGCACATACAGTAAGTACAGTATAAAAACCATTACGCCTATGAAGAGTCCCTACAAGGATAGCAAACCAGACGTGTGTGTTTGTGTGTGTGTGTGTGTGTGTGTGTGTGTGTGTGTGTGTGTGTGTGTGTGTGTGTGTGTGTGTGTGTGTGTGTGTGTGTGTGTGTGTGTGTGTGTGTGTGTGAGTGTGAGAGAAAGAGAGCATAGCAACACTGCAATGCTTTGGCAATATGAATGTATGATTATTTGTTATGCCAGTAAAGCACCTAAAATTGAAACCTAAAACTGTAAGTGTGTGTGTGTGTGTGTGTGTGTGTGTGTGTGTGTGTGTGTGTGTGTCAGAGCTCATCTCATCAAGACTTACTGCAGATGCCAAACACCCACACACACACACACACACACACTCCCAAACACACACACACCCACACACTCCCAAACACACACACACACACACACACACACACACACACACACACACACCTTCTTTTATACTGACGTGTGACTAAATTATAACATTTCAGCCGTACTGATCATTTATGCATTTGGCATTAATCTCCTCTGTTTTACATCTATAAAATACCGCAGTAACTCCACCGTTTCTAGAGAGGGTACTGTAGTAATACCATGTTTTTGAGTAATTTCATTATACAAAGCAGGTTTACAGTCAAATCGAAGTGCAGTGTAGTAAACGAGCTGGTCTCAGACTGTGAGGAGCGCGAGTGTAATGAGCTGCTGTGATGCTGATGCGTTCAGACGTTCAGCTCCTCACACCGGCACAAACTCACAGTAACAGACCCAAACTCACTCCCGTCACACGCTGCACTCATACTAACGGCATAAATAGAGCGGTCTTCCTCCGTCTTCATCTCAGAGATCGTCTAACCTCCGTGTTTAAGCTGTGTTTTCACTGGATTGATCCGAAGGTTCTCAGATACCAGCAGCTCTTCCTGAAATCCATCGCATTCCTCAAACCAAGCCCTGCAGGAACCCAGAGGAACGCTGGAGAACACCTCGGGGAAAACATCTGTCTTCCAGTTTCACTCCACATCATATTAAACTTTTAATCAGCTGCTCAATATTTCATCTCCTTAAACGACCCTGAGACTCTGACGAGAGGCCAAGATCCGCAGCGAGTCCCTGCCGGACGTCCATCGGGTCAGATGCGTCTCATGCGAGTCAGAAGCTCTGGAGGGTCAGGAGAAGACCGGACAGATTCACGAGCAGATCATCAATAACAGTGTTTGCTGAATCATCAGAAACAGGAGACGCATGCGATCGCTTCTGTGGGCTTGCGCTCCTCCTCCAGAGAGGTTCTGAGACACGTCTCAGTGGTTTTCATCCATACACTGAAAGTCAGTGGGGTTCGGTTTCCAATTTTTCTACAATATCTAGTGTTTTTATAAATCATTTTTGGGCTAACTGTCCATTTAAAATGACAAATAAAGGCCCTATTGTCACTCATTTGCGGTCGGACAGACTTTATGGCGTCTGTGAGATCCAGGAACATCAGACACGGAGATAAACGTCCTGTGAATGAACTGAAGCTCTGAAAGATCTGATCTGAAGACTCCTGACCTGCAGAACCAGCCGATCAATAAACTCTGTGTTTCATCTCGTCCAGTTCATCTAACTGA
>CM071949.1:31342500-31352500 GCA_036784905.1 Acrossocheilus fasciatus | reverse complement strand
GGATCAAACAGGTCCAAATAATGATCCAGCGGGAAACGCGTGTGTGGACGTTCACCGGAACGAATGATTCCTGCACACACACACACACACACACTTCAGATGCTTTCCAAACATGTTCCGCTCCTCGTGACTGTGCCGCTCATCCAGCAGCATATTGATGAGCATCAGCAGGACACAGTGATGATGGTGAACACATGAAGAAATGGTGATCCAAGAAATGATGTTGATCACTTACCCACAATTAGGAGCGTAACGGTACACAGAATCACGGTTCGGTACGTAACTTGGTTTTGGGGTCATGGTTGGACACGGGTTCTTTCATTTATTTTGAACAGACAGTAGTGCTACACACATGCAGCATGAGCGGTTGTTTTTGATTTGAATTAGATTTCATAATTTCAAGATTTAAAGCAAAAACAGTCTGACTTTATATTTGTGAAATTATGCTGCATAAGACATGCACAAAACAAAAACAGCAGACAGACTGAATGAAAATGCAGATTCACTCTCTGACAGCAGGCGGCGCTCATGGAACAAAGCAGCTGCGCTTATAAACACTGCTTTAATATGCATTATATGGAGGTAAGAGGAAAAGAAAATACCACTGAAACATTTCTGAAGACGGTCAGTTCCTCTTAAAGGTACACAGTGGCTATTTGCACTAAGTGTAAATAGCAATTAAATGCTATTTACAATAATTGCAAATAGCAGTATTTTCTTAACAATATGCTATTTACACCAAGTGCAAACAGCTATTGATTGTGTTTACACTATGTTAAAATTGCAGGATTTTCTTCTCTTTATATTGCTTATTACAAATAAAGGCCCTCCTTAGGGTCTCAAATGACATTTTGACGGCTGCTGATGCAGGTGAATGTTCTGTGCTGCTCTTGCAGCATTTGACACTGTTGATCACTGTACTTTGTTTAATAGACTGTATTCTCTAGTCAGATTTGGATTGGCTATCCTCTTATCTTTCTGACAGGAGTCTTTCTGTGTCCATATGAACTTACATATCTGACTCTGCTCCTTTGTCCTGTGGTGTTCCACAAGGTTCTGTGCTTGGCCCACTGCTGTTTAGTCTGAATATGCTTCCTCTTCACAAGATTATTAGTAGTTTCAAAATAATATCTTATCATTGTTATGCCGATGACATCCTGATAGACTAGACAAACTGTCCCTTCTACAAAATTGTTTAGTCTCCATTAACAAACAGATGGCTGACAAATTTTTGCAACATAATAAGTGATGATTATTGGCCCTGAAAACATTACCCCTAAGCTTAGGCAGGTTATTGGGGGTCTATCATCCTTTGACTGCAGTGACATAAGAAATCTGGGTGTCATTTTTAACAGATCTTTATGTTTTAACAGTCATGTATATTCTGTAGTTCACTCGTGTTTTTTCCATCTCAGGAACATCGCTAAGAGTAGATCCATGGTTTCAAAAAAAGAGATGGAGATGCTCATTCACGCCTTTATCTCTTCATGATTGGACTATTGCAAAGTTCTGTACGCTTGCTTGAATAAATCTACCATTTTATAGAAAATAGATACCATTCCGATGTGATTTGTCAATTGAAAAGAATGAGAAAAAAAAGTTCGGCAAAAGGCAGATTCAAACTCGTGTCAATCGCGTCAAAATAACTACAGTGCACGCTTTACCTTCTCCGCCTCTGGAGCTGTTATTAAGTGTTTTGTAGTGTTGACTCGCCCCGTCACATGTTGGTGCGCAGAGTTAGTGCAAATAGCTTCTGCCAACAAGGCGGGCTGTTTGCAATTAGTGTAAATAGACACTCCGTTCATATAAACGCACACATATTTGTCTTCCTATGTTTCAAACAGTGAGCTTGATCTGCCTGCTACTGTATTTTCTCTTTACAGACTTCATAAAAAATTTTATGCTGCCTTCAAGTGCTATCAAGTGCCTTCAAGTGGAATCATCATGAATACAAGTTTCCTAATAGGAAGCTGGAGGTGAATGGCCTCGAGTCGTATGTACTACTGGGAAACCACAGTTTCCGATGCTGGGCGGGCCATAAACTTTAAACAAGGTGGAGGGGACAACTGAAGCATGTGAAGGCATTAATACAGACCCTTTCATCTCCCAATATTACGACACTGATCGTCTCTTCTTCTGCTCTTTCCTGTTGTGATGGTTAGTTAGGGTTCACCTCCCCTTCTGAACTGATCGCCTACGACTGACTGTATTCTTCGTCTGACTGCATGAACCGTGATGCTTCAAGACGAATACATGTACCGTTACAGTACATAAAGACAGATTGTGGATTAAATATATAAATGTACTCGAATGTTCGATTTGGTCAGTAAAATATTTTCTAGATTTTGTATGAATGAAATCCAGTGATGTTTTTACTGGTATCTCTGTTCATGTGTTTTTGTATTCAATGTTATGTGTGTCCCTGCAGCACAGAAGCAGTCATAAGCAGCACAGCTATATCTGCAGCAATAGCCAACAATACACTGTATGGGTCACAATAATACATTTTTCTTTTATGCCAAAAATCATTAGGATATTAAGATCATGTTTCATGAAGATATTTTGTAAATTTCGTACCGTAAATATATCAAAACTTCATTTTTGATTAGTAATATGCATTGCTAAGAACTTCATTTGAACAACTTTAAAGGTGATTTTCTCAATATTTAGATTTTTTTGCTCCCTCAGATTCCAGATTTTCAAACAGTTGTATCTCAGACAAATATTGTCCTATAAATATAATATATTCCATACATCAATGGAAAGATTATATATTCAGCTTTCAGATGCTGTATAAATCTTATGACTGGTTTTGTGCTCCAGGGTCAAATTTTCGTAAATATGGCAGATGCTGATACGAGTGTCTCCTCAGCTCTGACGATCCGCTCACATTCTCACAGGATCAAACTGTGACCTGAGCTTCAGCGTCTGCTCTGATGAGTGAGCTCAGCTCCCATAAGCCTCTCTGAGGATGTGAAGATGCTTCTGACAAGAACAAACAAACCAGAACTGTTTGTTTTCACTGCTTTTAATCCAGTTCTGGTTTGTTTCTTCAGTCGTGATGCTGCTTCCTCCACAGCATTATGTTTGTAATGAAAGTGAGATGAAAGCAGCTTCTCTGTGAACCGCTCATCAGATTCACACACAAACCCACCGAGCCTCTTCCTGGTCCACCAGTGCGGTTCTTTGGGCAGCGTGAGCCGGACGTCCGGATGAAGCCTCAGCCGCTCGTACAGATCCGTCGTGCCACACTTGGGCTGGCCGATGAGGTAGAAGTAGGGAAGACAGCGCAGCCGCTGCAGTTTCCCATCATGCCGAGTCAATCGCTGTCTGAACGAGCCGCTGAGCTGCTCAAAGATGAGCTGTATCTGTCTGAAGGAGCGGCCGAACAGGTTTGATCCGTACGGATCCGCGCTCACGTTTCCACGCAGCTCCTCGAACCAGCAGGGGTTCTTAACCTCCGGCAGAAAGTGCTGCGGAACCACAGAGAACATCTGCAGACATATACAGAGGGTCAGGGATCATAACACTCTGACGCTGATGCTGGGGTGTGTGTGTGTGTGTGTGTGTGTGTGTGTGTGTGTGTGTGTGTGTGTGAGTGTGTAACTCACTCAACACAAGCTGTGCTTCCATCCAAAGCTGCACATTTAACTTATGCACAAATATTGCATAAATCATGTGTGTCTCTGCAGCACAGAAGCAGTCATAAGCAGCACAGCTATATTTGTAGCAATAGCCAACAATACATTATATGGGTCAAAATTATACATTTCCCTTTTATGCCAAAAATCATTAGGATATTAAGTAAAGATCATGTTCCATGAAGATATTTAGCAAATTTTCTACTGTAAATATATCAAAACTTCATTTCTGATTAGTAATATGCATTGCTAAGAACTTCATTTGAACAACTTTAAAGGAGATTTTCTCAATATTTAGATTTTTTTGCTCCCTCAGATTCCAGATTTTCAAATAGTTGCATCTCAGACAAATATTGTCCAACAAACCATACATCAATGGAATGCTATTTATTCAGCTTTTAGATTACGTATAAATCCAATTTCAAAGAAACGACCCTTATGACTGGTTTTGTGCTCCGGGGTTTCCATCCTATCTGTTCAGGAGAACACAATGATCATTTTCTGGTAAACCGGTCCAAAGAATCAATAATAAAAATGAAAGTTGCTGCATCCGGTGAAGCCTGTGGCTCTTTTTCCTACATTATAAATGACTTGCGTCTCAGAGCACGCAGATGAAACGCAATAATGAACGCTGTGGTGTGATCTTGTGCTCGGATGCCTGATCGTTATGGAGGTGATTACACAAAATCATTCCGATGACAGACTCGCAGTTCAGAATTATTAAAATAACTATTGCATTGTAGCCGTGTGTTTCTGTATTTATACTGTTGTTTTTTTGTATTAAGGAGTGTTTATTGTATTGCTTGTTTATTAATTGGTGTGAAAGTGTAGACGCTGATGCAAGGCAAGTTTTGGAAGAAATTCCAACAATAAAGTGTAATTGAAAGGCCAATCACATGACTTCTTTATGCACCTTGATTAATTTATGATTATGTAGATTATGTACATGTCTTCTTATCAGATTAAAAAAATGATCTGCCTCACTTGAACTCAACTGAGTGCATTTTCAGAATGTATGATCATCTTCGTTTCCCTTCCAGTGGTTTTTATGCGTAATCCCAGAACTCACATAAAAATAGAGCTAGTGACAGTCAGTCAGTGATTCATTTGGATCCTACAGTCTCGTAACTGTGCACTACACTTTTGAAAATATTGGAATTGATATTTCCATACAGGACCTTTAACTTTTCCAGTGCACAAAAGTTTAATCACTGAAATGGTTCTTCTATGGCATCACTACAAAAAGCTTGTATTTTGTTGGGTTCACAGGTTTGGTTACACACTGGTGGAAAGCCGGTGTAAATACTGTCAGTGTTTATCTCACATTCATCAGATCCTGACAGAAGCAGCTCAAGCACTGGCCAGAGTCTCAGGTCCATCAATCACGCTGACCATTAGAGGGAAGCTAGAGGCTTTCAGAAGAGAGCTGGTCTCCAGACGCTCGCGGGCGTCACCGGATTTAATGGACTTTCCTGGCAGAGCGTCCGGAAACACACTTCGAGATGGACAAAAACACGAAAGAACTGTTTCCTGGCTTTTCCAGTCATGTTCCCATTACAGAGGAGATGATGATGATGATGATGCTTATTAAACAGGGTTCAGCTTGAATCATAAACATGTTTTTTTAAACATGTAATTTGTAGAAATGTGTCTCTGCATCAGTGTCTCAGCAATGGATGCTCTGCAGTGAATGGGTGCCGTCAGAATGAGAGTCTAATAAAAACATCACAATAATCCACAGCACTCCAGTCCATCAGTTAACATCTGGAGAAGACAAAAGCTGAATCACATCCAGCATCAAGACGTCCATAATTCATAATAACGCTTCCTCCAGTGAAGAAGTGCATCTGCTGTCGTCTCTCACATCAAACTCCAGACACGTATGTGTTTAGAGCTGTTTTGTCTTGTAAACGCTGCTTGATCTGCAGATTTCTCTCCTGATTCAGATCAAAACACTTCTTCACTGGAGGAAGCGTTATTATGGATTATAGACTCTTATTTGAGTTAAAAACATCTTAATGCTGGATGTGTTTGAGCTTTTGTCTTCTCCAGATGTTAACTGATGGACTGGAGTGCTGTGGATTATTGTGATGTTTTTATCAGACTCTCATTCTGACGGCACCCATTCACTGCAGAGCATCCATTGCTGAGACACTGATGCAGAGACACATTTCTACAAACCTGATGTACAAACACTGATGAACGTTTTTCATTTTGGGTGAACTTTTCCTTTAATATGCATTTTAAACATTGTGATGGCATTTTATGTCTGTTTGATAAAATGACAAATCTGTTAATGGTTGATCCTTCAGTACCACTGAACTCACGTGTTCCTCGAGGCGGATCAGCTCGCTGACGTCAGGAACCCGTCTGGCTCTGAACCTCACTTTAGCTGCGATGCTGCGCACCACGTCTCTGAGGGCGTCTTCACTCAGGTCCTCCTCGAGCGGATATAGAGCGAAGAGCAGGGTCTTCCTCTCGCTGGACAGCATGTAAGAGGCCGTGATGAAGACGAGGAGGAGGATGAAGCCGCAGACTTTAGAGCACCAGACGCATGAAGATCTGCGCTGTGTGTCGGGTTGACGAGAGAAAACACTGATGAACACACACACACACACACACACACACAGTCTGCTGAGATCTTCTGAGCTGTTATTATGGATGTTTATCAGTCAGCGGAGCATCGCTTAACTCTTGCGAGTGAAGAAATTAAAAAGAAAGCAGCATAATTTCACTATTAAATAAATAAATATGCGTACTATGAAATATGTCTTGTTCATGTACAAGTGTTTACCTTCAGGTCGACGGCGCTGGACACAAACTCACACATCATGACAGAAACAGAGACTCGGCGTCAAATCAGAGGTTCTCTTTCCAGCACGACGTCACAGCAAACGAGCTCCAACACAGAGACTCGATCAGAGAAATCAGCGGCTCGTCTTACAATAAATAATACAGATTCAGCAATAAACGCTCAGGGGCATACATGAGGGCATCGCTCCAAACAGACACACACTGAGAGAAAGACAACAAGCCACTTCATCCCACATCAAAAAATACTACAGTAACTTACAGTAAACACTACAGTGTCTTTGAACCGTACTATAGTAAAGTGTATTATACTGTACATATTATAGTATTTACAACACTTTGTTAATGAATGCTTCAGCATACTGTAGTATTAACTATAGAGAACTGATAAACTCTAATAAATACTGTAGTGTACTTTAGTTTTTACTACAGTAAACTGTAGTGTATTGTAGTAAAATATACCCTATATTTGTAGAAAACACAGTACAGTATTGGGTAAAGTCATTAGTTTATATTACTATAGTTGTTATATTACCACAGCATCTATAGATTTACCACAACACATTAATTCAAGTACTTTACTATAGTATAGTTCAAAAACACTACAGTATTTACTATAGTATTTTTTCATGTGGGTATCTTACTCTGTCTATATGAACAGGACTGAACAAACATTTAGGTCTCACACACACACACACACACACACACCACTGACATGCGCGCACACACACACACGCACACCACTGACATGTGCACACACACACACACACACACACACACACACACCACTGACATGCGCGCACACACACACACACACACACACACACAAGGACATGAATATTTTCTCCCACTATTTAAACACAAATATCAGCGGTTATTATTATAACTCATACTGAGGTGATTCATATGAAGAAGCATTAGCAGAATAACACACTGCAGATGTTCAGGACACAAAATACATCACAATACGGGCTGCAAAAGAGTCTCTAGATGAGAAGAACATTATAAATCTGTCTCTGACGGCTCTGTCTCTCTGTTTACAAGGAAATCCAGCAGGAAACGAGCAGAGACCGTATCAGAAACAGGAAGTGATGCGGATAGCAGAGACTATCAGATCCGAGAATCTGAACACACACTACATACAGTACACTCCTGCGCTGGATCATTCACGAGGAGCTCGTTAATTAATCATGAGGGGTCACTGATGGTGTATTCAGCAGCCGCATGATGATGATGATGATGATGATGATGAAGCTCTATTAATCACTCAGATGAAACGTTTAAGAACAGACTCCATTCAAACAGAAAACAACACCACAAGCGAATGAATGTTGAAAATGATGGACTTCTGAATGTGGCACAGCAGGAACAGAATCAATCGTGACAGAAAGGTGCAGCAAAACAGAAGAAAAGTCACCAAACTAAGTGTGAGTCTGTGTTTAACCCAAACGCCGGACAGAAGGGTTTCCGCACCGCCGCCGCTGGACTCAACAGAGACACGCAGACACAAACCATCAGACTGACGTCCTCTAGTCTACAAAACACACAAATATTCAGCCTGAACTCTGATGGACCAACCCTTCTGCCGTTTCAGTCTCTAACCCTGCCTCGGAGCAGATTTATTAATGCAAGGTGTAGAAATATGATCCAAAAATGGTACAACTTTTGAAATCCCACATTACTAAGTGATCTACTGACTCACAGTCACTGAAGAATTGAAGAAAGGAGGATATATATATATATATATATATATATATGATAATCAACGATGGAAACAAGTGCTATATATATATATAACATAATCAAGGTTTCTTATTTTAGGTAATGTATTCTGACTACTTTTACCTTGATTATTACTTCTGCCTTGTTTAATGCTTTTTAAATTTGTTTTAAACTTAGCATGAAATGTACCATATTGATATAAATAAGATAAATATATTCCATTATTTGATTTCGACATCACAAAGTGCATTAAACATTACATTACTCCAGGGTTTATGTATTTAGAGACCTCTCCTGTGTGTGTTTCATGGATATAATTACTATCAAGGTTATAATAATTAGCGGCTGGAGTAATGAAGTTTAAAGTGAACCTCACGTGACTGCGTCCAGATATAGGAGTGTCATTAATTACTTCAGATCGGAGAGAACGAGATCTCAGGGAATAAAGAGAGCTCATGCTTGACGGTTAATTAATTCAATATTTTGTCCTAATTTAAATAAACTTCAGATCTTTCAGGAAATGCTTCGGTGTTCGTTCAGTTTTGATGACGATTGATTCGTGATTCGCTCAAGAACTGATTCTTTCTGACGCGATTCAGCATCATTCGAGCTCGAGATCTGATCCGGATCCTGATCGATCTCGATATTGATTGTGATCGGATCAAACTCAAATGACCGCGTGACTCGGATCTCTGGCACAAAAGAACAAATAAAGGATTCATATCTGCTGATAAACCGCTTTACTGAGCTTCATATAAACTTCAGACGCGTCACATACAGCTCTCATATCTATCTGTTTATCTGTCTATCTATCCCTCCATCCATCCCTCCATCCATCCCTCCATCACTCACCGTCATGATCCGATCCTGAAGAAACTTTCCTCCTCGCGCAGAATTCACTCCGGGGACAATCAGCTGTGCGCGTTCACGTGCTACCGCGCGCTGATTGGTCAACTCGCAGAGGGGCGGAGCCACATCTCATCTGTCAATCATGACAACTTCAAACTTAATGTTTACATTCACACATCATCAATAACGCAAGCAGAAATACTAACAACATTCAACACTAATCACAGCATATAAACCATAATCAACAACTATATCATTACAGGTCAATAAATGTGATTTCTGTAGACCTTTAAATCACACATTATTATTTATTATCTTACCATGAGCTGCTTAGACATTCTAACATGCACAATTATGAACATAACACAGACTGAATAGAAAAACTGATGATGTTCTAAAACACAAAAGTTATGTGTGTCCCTGCAGCACAGCAGCAGTCATCAGCAGCACAGCTATATCTGCAGCAATACACAACAATACATTGTACGGGTCAAAATTATACATTTTTCTTTTATGCCAAAAATCATTAGATATTAAGATCATGATCAATGAAGATTATGTGAATTTCCTACCGTAAATATATCAAAACTTCATTTTTGATTAGTAATATGCATTGCTAAGAACTTCATTTGAACAACTTTAAAGGTGATTTTCTCAATATTTAGATTTTTTTGCTCCCTCAGATTCCAGAGTTTCAAATAGTTGCATCTCAGACAAATATTGTCCAACAAACCATACATCAATGGAAAGATTATTTATTCTATTCAGATTGACCCTTATGACTGGTTTTGTGGTCAAGGGTCACATTTATCAAACAAACACTGCGACAAATATATCAGGCGTATTATAAAAACACCACTGACCTCAGCAACAGAAGAGAGAAGTGAGAAGCGTTTAATCAGTCTATGTGTTTATAATGATGTGTCACCTTATATAACACATCAGCTCTCTGAGTTCAGCAGAATCAGGACATCAGC
>CM071949.1:31330000-31337500 GCA_036784905.1 Acrossocheilus fasciatus | reverse complement strand
TTGATTTCCCTCCAGAATGATGTCACTTCCTGGAGGAGGATGGTTTGATACTGAGGACAGGAACAACTTGGTGTCATAGAATGCATTGATAAATATTCTAAATTGTTCTCTGATATCATAGAAGGTATGTGGCTTAGTTAAGGGCAAATAATCTCCAGAAATGGTTTTACATGTGCATTTACAACCCTAGGATTTGTCCCTAGAATGAAATGGTGTGTATTTACCTCATCTGGAAGCCTCATGTGAGGTCCACGCATTTGGCCCAAGGACGGTATCCAATGGTCTCCTGCGTGTTCAGTCTTTTCAGGGCGCAGTTATCACATTTAGGTTCAATTCAAACCTGACTCCATTTTATTATGACTTTGAATTTAGATTGAAATGCCAATTGATTGTTTGTTCATCTCTAATTATTATTATTATTATTGTGACATTTGATTATTCTAGTTAACTCTTTACTCTATATTTACTCGTTCATTAGGAATCTGTCGCTCAGGTCACAAACCCTCCAGTCCGAGCATTGGTCAGAGGTTATGACTATTTAATAGACTTCATGCTTGTCATGTTTTAAATAGTGGTTCTGTTTAGCCCCCTACAGTCACCCGTGTAACAACTTAGTTAAAGCTCAAACACAATCAGAGGTTATGGCTAGCACTATGAAGTATGCCTGAACCATGCTAGTACAGTCGTGGCCAAAAGTTTTGAGAATGTCATAAATATTAATTTTCACAAAGTCTGCTGCTTCAGTGTTTTTAGATCTTTTTGTCAGATGTTACTATGGTATACTGAAGTAAAATTACAAGCATTTCATAAGTGCCAATGGCTTTCATTGACAATTACATTAAGTTTAAGCAAAGACTCAATAGTTGCAGTGTTGACCCTTCTTTTTCAAGACCTCTGCAATTCGTCCCGGCATGCTGTCAATCAACTACTGGGCTACATCCTGACTGATGGCAGCCCATTCTTACATAATCAATGCTGGGAGTTTGTCAGAATTTGTGGGTTTTTGTTTGTCCACCCGCCTCTTGAGGATTGACTGCAAGTTCTCAATGGGATTAAGTTCTGGGGAGTTTCCTGGTCATGGACCCAAAATTTCAATGTTTTGTTCCCCAGGCCACTTACTTATCACTTTTGCCTTATGGCAAGGTGCTCCATCATGCTGGAAAAGGCATTGTTCGTCACCAAACTGTTCTTGGATGGTTGGGAGAAGTTGATCTCGGAGGATGTTTTTGTGTCATTCTCAAAACTTTGGTCTCCTAAAGTTGCTTCAGCTGTGGGATCAGGGCACCTCCAGTGCAGAGCTTGCTCAGGAATGGCAGCGGGCAGGTGTGAGTGCATCTGCACGCACAGTGAGGCCAAGACTTTTGGAGGATGGCCTGGTGTCAAGAAGGCCAGCAAAGAAGCCACTTCTCTCCAAAAAAAACATCAGGGACAGATTGATCTTCTGCAGAAAGTATCGTGAATGGACTGCTGAGGACTGGGGCAAAGTCATATTCTCTGATGAAGCCCCTTTCCGATTGTTTGGGGCATCTGGAAAAAGGCTTGTCAGGAGAAGAAAAGGTGAGCGCTACCATCAGTCCTGTGTCATGCCAACAGTAAAGCATCCTGAGACCATTCATGTGTGGGGTTGCTTCTCATCCAAGGGAGTGGGCTCACTCACAATTCTGCCCAAAAACACAGCCATGAATAAAGAATGGTACCAAAACACCCTCAAACAGCAACTTCTTCCAACAATCCAACAACAGTTTGGTGAAGAACAATGCATTTTCCAGAACGATGGAGCACCGTGCCATAAGGCAAAAGTGATAACTAAGTGGCTCGGGGACCAGAACGTTGAAATTTTGGGTCCATGGCCTGGAAACTCCCCAGATCTTAATCCCATTGAGAACTTGCAGTCAATCCTCAAGAGGCGGGTGGACAAACAAAAACCCACTAATTCTGACAAACTCCAAGAAGTGATTATGAAAGAATGGGTTGCTATCAGTCAGGATTTGGCCCAGAAGTTGATTGAGAGCATGCCCAGTCGAATTGCAGAGGTCCTGAAAAAGAACGGCCAACACTGCAAATACTGACTCTTTGTATAAATGTCATGTAATTGTCGATAAAAGCCTTTGAAACGTATGAAGTGCTTGTAATTATATTTCAGTACATCACAGAAACAACTGAAACCAATATCTAAAAGCAGTTTAGCAGCAAACTTTGTGAAAACTAATATTTATGTTATTCTCAAAACTTTTGGCCACGACTATACTCCAGTAGTATTGTATCTAGCCCTTCATAGTTAATGCAGCTGCATAACAACTGAACTAAAGTCAAGCAGTGAGTCAGAAATCTCGACTCTCACCTGATGCTCCATCTGACCTGAGATCTGTACTAACCCTGGACGCATGTCTGCGGGAACATACGCCTTCTCTTAATCTGCTTGAGAAAATCATTTCAGAGTAAGTCAGAATAAAATCAAATGTAACAATTTATTATCAGTCAGGTAAATATGTATTATGCCAATTATACAGCCAATTCAAAGATATCAAATCAATACAAGACATCAAAATCTGAAAGATGAATCTAAGAGTAAATATACCTGACTTTAGAAAAATACATCGTATGAAGTGAGCAGTCACAGGCTCATTCTGGCTACAGAAGGCCCTGATCTTCTTGCTAGATTTCTTAAAGTACTTCAGACCAAGATAAACATCCCCTGAGATGGAGACAGGAACTAACAATTAGAATTTGTATTGATCAAGTTAAGACCTTTTGGGACAGAAGGTCATTTGCATGAAAAGCACTGTGAACTGACCCGCCCTCTACAGCGTGCAAAATATCTCTAGGATCTGTATTATCTTTTAGTTTACTTCTTATAAGAATGAGACCATTGTACCAGACGCCCTGAGACGATTCAATACCAAACATGACTGAATATCACTTGCATTCATGTAGAACATTATATTCTACTCCTGACCATCTGAGTGAGCCGAGTGAAGGGGACGAGAAGGAACTGATGCATGTGTGTGTGTGTGTGTGTGTGTGTGTTGTCCATCTCAGAAGTTCAAAGTGTCTGAGGTTCAGTAATTCTTAGGGTCATGAATAATAACGCTGAGCTCTGCTCTGATTGGCTCACACAGCAGGAAGGAAACACAGGGAAAATATATATTTCAATACTTTCTCACACAGTTATATTTTGGGGAATTATACTGTAAATAAAATGCGGGAATCGGAGCCACTATTAATATGCTGGGCACTGAAACTGCTTTCGAATGCATGATCACTTTTCACTTTCGCGATCGCAGAGCTTATATTATGGAGCGGCAGTACTTACCACACATTTCACAAGATCAATGCTTGTCAAATCACTCGCCGTCATCCTCAGTCATCTCTGCTTACTCTGTTCATGTGGTAAGTGAAGTATTACTGGAGGACACTATAAGTAGATATGAACGTCTTTACTAGGTGCTCAACACATGTTACTTCTGTACACGCACATAGCGTGTTGCGTAACACCACATCCCCGTTTAACATAAGTGTGAACATCTCAGACAAACATGACAACAATATATATTCCATAAACAATAAGACATTCCAGCTGTTTTTTTTGGGGGGGGGGGGGGGGGGGGGGGTTCCCAGTGGAATGCCATTATAACAGTAATGAACATTAGTAAACTGGTTGCATGCAGAAATAGGCATTTAGTCCATATTTGGATCTCTTACTGCTTAACTGATGACACCCAGACTCTTGACCGGAGAAGAAGAGATAACAGAGTCGTCGATAGTAAGTGTAAAACTTCCACGGTTTTGATTTAGTACCTACTAATAAAATGTCAGTTTTCGCACTATTAACTAGAAAATTACATGTAAACCATGATTTAACTTCAGAAAGACAGAGGAAAAGAGAGGAAGATGGCAATACTGAACTGGGCTTCGAAGATATATAGAGCTGGGTGTCATCTGCGTAACAGTGAAAATTTATATTAAATTTACGAAAAATCTAGAGGTAGTAAATACACTATAAACAGAAGAGGGCCCAGGACTGAACCTTGAGGCACACCGCTGGTTATCTGAGATATCCGCGATTTAAAATGTTTTATTTGAACGAACTGAGTCCGACCAGATAAATATGATTTAAACCAATCAAGGGATATACCAGTGATCCCAATAGAAATCAACCTCTCCAATAAAATAAAATGGTATGCGAGATGGTGTCGAAAGCTGCAGTTAAATCGAGAAGAATGAGTATTGATAAAAGTCCCGAATCTGCAGCCATTAACAAATCATTTGTGACTTTAATGAGTGCTGTCTCCGTGCTATGATATGGACGATAAGCAGACTGAAATTGCTCAAACAAGTTATTCTCCGTTAAATGAGTATGTACCTGCTGAGCAACAATTTTTCCAGTAATTTAGAAAGAAAAGATAAATTAGATATGGGTCGAAAGTTTTCAGGGTTATTATAATCCGTACCAGGTTTATTAAGTATGGGAGTTATGGCCGTTACTTTAAAGGATGAAGGAATAGTAGTTATCAAATTGGCATAATAATTTGTTTTAGCAGTAGAAAGGGCATCTTTGTAGTCTCTGATGTGGTGATCATACATTTCCTTGTGCACAATTAAACCAGATCTCATATATAAACGCTCTAGTTGACGCCCCTTAGCCTTTAACAGACGTAACTCAGGAGTGTACCATGGAGCAGAATGAGCAAATGAGACGATCCGAGCTCTAACAGGTGCAACAACATCTAAAACATACTGCAACTGGTCGTTGTAATAAGAAGTCAACTCATCCAGGCTCAGTAATCCAACAGTGTTCAACTTGTCTGCCTTTGAATACAACTCTATGGCGAGTTCATCTCTGAAAGGCCAGTAGCTGCGGAGGTCGTTTGGCAGGTCCTGTATCTTATCTGGCCATCCCTGACGGAGGATTTCTGTTAATGCACTGAGCTTGAGGTCCGTTGCGGTCTCAGTTCTGAGAGCCTCCTGCTTGTTCGGAGAACAGTTTAACAGTATGATGCTCGGGCTGGGTCTGGTCTGATGCCTTTGTCTGTGAACAGATTGCCAAAGACAGATATGCTCTGCTGCTTGATGACACGCTTGTCGCTATTAAACACCAGGCCTGATTCTGCAGCTCTTTCCATTACGTTTATCAGGTTCCTGTCATGATGCTCCTCGTCTACTCCACATACTGCAACGTCATCTGCTGTGCTGATTACACCGTGAAGACCTTCAAGAATTAGGTCCATGTTGGCTTGAAAAAGGTCCTGGGACAGACCGAGACCAGATGGTAAGCGTCTCCAGCGGTGTCTGCCTAAAGGAGTGCGGTTAGGATTTGTGATTCCTCATCAAGATGCATTGATCAGAATCCAGCTTTTGCGTCTAGTTGCTGAATTTTGGGTTTAGTTCTTCCAGAGTCAGAATCTTGTGAGAACACCTCTTTAGTTTCTGTGGGTCTAAACCGATCCGAAGCGACCCGTCTTTCTTTGTGCTGAAGGCGAGGCTGTGCTGTTCTCAGGACTGTGTTTCATCACCAGTGTATGATGTTGCTGGCTTTAGATGTTCAATGCTGTGTCGAAGTGTGTTTCCAGATGCCACGGTATCTATTTTCAGGCAAAGCGTGCATCCATGTCCTTGCAGGAAGGGTGGTTTAACATTCATTTCCATGAGCTGCCATTTATGCAAATGTTGGGGGCGTAACTATTAGTGATCCCGACTGTTACGTCACAGTCAGTGTTATGTTCTGATTCGCCTGTTTTTCAGTGGTCTTTTGCATTCATGAGATTTACATGAGAAGGAGGAAACAGTGCATGTCATTTCCATGTACAGAACTCTTGTTGTTTTCCATTCTATGGCACCTTTAAATCAATGATATATAATGAAAAAGTTCTGCATGACAGGAATGATTAGCCAACTCATTTTCAGGTAAATGTTTGTCTACGAAATACCATTTCAGCTTTTCTAAAATACATTTTGATGCATCAAACTCATTAATTTAGATGTAAAACAAACACAAAGTCTCTCAGATGACTGAAAGTTTATTTAAGAACAGAAATAAAACAATCACCTGACGTGCGAGCTGACGCTCCATTCATTAAACGTTCTACAGGACACAAGCATTCTCCAAACACTTTCTGTTCATGCTGTTTTTCTAATGTTTCATGTGTCAATTGTTAATAAACGCAGCAGAATGTGGCTGTGAATAATTCGGTTTTATCACGTCTTTGTTTTTCATCATTAAAGACTGCAGTTAAAGTGCACTATTCTCTCATCAGGGAGTAAAACTCATTCTATTCAAGCGTCCACAACGAAAAGTGGAACTTTTAAACATTTCAAACACTGTAACAGTGACCTTCATGTATCTTCCTCAGGAGGAAAGAAACCGTAAACGGAGCAGCGTTCGCCTTCAGAAACGTCCATGAAACTTCATCAGAACTAAAAACAGACCCTCATCCAGAGAAACTGCTATTCAAGAATCTCAAGTTCAGTTGAGAATGAAAAAACTAAATAAATGTAACTCGAAGCGCTAAAAGTCCCGCGGCGAGCGGATTCAATGTTGACCCGAACGACTGTAACAGCTCATGAAAAACACACAATAAAACAAAGCAGGCTAAAATCAGAAGAATTACGGGTGAAAATCACTCAGAAGATGATGATGAGGGTGATGAAGGGGATTCCAGTGGTTTAGAAGGACAGGATGGTCCTGCTGATGATGTCCACACACTCTCTGACCTCGTCCTCCTTTATAATGAGGGGCGGGGCTAGTCTGATGATGTCACCATGAGTGGGCTTGGCCAGCAGACCGTTGTCACGGAGACGAAGACACACCCTCCAGGCATCATAGTCTGAGAGATCAGAGGATTAAAACAGATCATTACTCTCACACACACACACACTCTCACACACACACACACACACACACACACACACACACACACACACACACACACACACACACACACACACACACACACACACACACACACACACACACACACTCACGTTTGTTTTTGTGTAAAGTGGGGACTCTCCATAGGTGTAATGGTTTTTATACTGTACTTACTGTATGTGCTATTGTCCTACACCAACCCTACACCTAAACCTACCCCTTACAGGAGACTGTCTGCTGTTTCAGATTCTCAATACACTCCATTCTGTGTGATTTATAAGCGTTTTGAAAAGTGGGGACATGGAGTAATGTCCTGAAAGTCACCTTCTCCTCGTAATACCTGCCATACCCTTGTTATTATACACATCTATGTCCTGACTTTCACAAAAACACACACACACACACACACACACACACACACCAGATCATTCACCTGCACAAAAACACGGATCTCCGTTACTAACACAATGGTCTATTCAAACCGCCACTGTTGACTGATTCTTAAAAACTCTCTCATGGATCCGTGTGAACTCTGATATCAGGATGTAAAGATTTTTAAAATCATGGTCAAGTGTTTATGTGACATTTCCACATCAGCAAACCGAATAAGAATCCTACATAAACAAATAAGC
>CM071949.1:31312500-31322500 GCA_036784905.1 Acrossocheilus fasciatus | reverse complement strand
TTGGGGTGACAGTGACCCTGGTTAACGGCGCTGTAGGCGCTCAAGAAGTCAAAGTACCTGCGGCCCTCCACGTCCCACACGTGAACCCCTGCGACACGCCGCAGAAACACTGATCAGAGACGCCCGACACACAAACACCGCCCAAAGCACAAGGATAGTTCAGCTTTCATGTTTATGCATGCAGTGCGTGAAGGAGGGAATGCAGACTGAACACATGCAGACTTCTGCACTCATTATTTTGTCCACAAACTGTTGACATTGGCTCAGGCTGCTCATTTACAACAAATCAAAAACAAAATATGAAAAAGAGGCAAAATAGACTAAATAAAAGCAAACTATTGGAGATACGAGGCAATATGTTGTGAATGTGAGGCAAAGATGCAAGCAGCTTTCAGAAAAAAGTCAGAATTACGACATATAAACTCAGAATTGTGAGAAAAGTCAGAATTAAGATGAAAAAGCCTCACCCTCTCCTCGCTCCAGCGCCACGGGCAGCGGGTGGTAGTTATGAGCTCCGTATCGATCCTCGCGAGCGTAAACCTCCTCTGATGTCAGCGCACGCTCCGCGGGTTCGGCTCTGGACGCCGCCGAGGACGATGTGCGCATCCCAGAATGCACTGCGCGGCTCAGGGCGGGCGTCACGCGGCTCATCAGACTCTTCATGCGGTTCATGACTGAGACACAAACACTCAATCACACATCAGTCCCGCCGAGATCAGCTGACTCACGCACACCTTCAGTCACATTTATTTCTACAGAGCTTTATACATCACAGATTAACCCAACGCTGCTTCACGCGGATCAACAAGAAAACACTGATTACGTTACAAAATTCAATTCTGCTCTAAAGCAAAGGGAATATAAAGCTGTATTTCAAGTGGAAAAAAAAAAAATATATATATATATATGGGTAAGTTGTGTGATATTCCTTAAATTAGTGATATTCTATAAATGTTAATACAATGTAGTATTATTATTGTTATTATACTTAAGAAGGACATTCTGCTGTGCAATAGTAATATATTTGTCATAATTTTTTCAAGTTAGGCCGATATTGTACTATTAGATGAATAAATATAACTGTAGGATTCTGTAAATAAAATTAAATGGACTACAAACATTTACAAAATTAATTATTTTATAATTCTTGCTCCTGGTGCTTTTGAATAATTCATTAGTGACATAACGTTACTACACGTTTCACAACATCTAATTTAATTCCTTGTGAGGAAAATCAAGACCAGCTCCATTTATTCACTTTTAATATACCGTTTCTAATATTACAGAAATAAAATGATTGTGAATCAGCAATGCTGAAAAATGTCACAATCACAATTGATTTTCATGACGATGGCTGTGTAACTGCAGAACTATATAAGACTGTATACAAGTGACATTAAACAAGGGTGTTTTCTCATGAACATCCCATAATGATCAGGACAGAATGATCCGCATGCGTTTTTCAGCTGAAACCTTCAGTCTGAGACAGAGTTTAATATCCTGCTTTTGCAAAACATCAGTGACCTTAATGAGAGGAAAATCAAATCATCATGTTTGATATATTCACATCTGAAAACGTCTCCGGTTACGTCCGTAACCTCGGTCCCTGAAAGGAGGGAACGAGACGCTGCGTCGCTTACGCTTGGGGAACATGTACAGTGCCGCTGTGTTGTATTCCACACATCTGGTAAGAGGAGTCTACTGAGCCAGACCCAATAGAGCCGAGCCCGTTACCTGCTTCACAGAACACTCCAGCTCTAGCCCAGCGGGACTAAGCACAGCAATAAAGCACAACACCACACATGGACTGACCGCAGCGCTGCTGGAGCCACGTACATATGCAGCATTTACCACTTGATACACAGGAAAAACAGCGCAACTACCGACAACAGCTCGAACGCATGTAGAGAGCCGCTGACTGAGATCTCTCTGTAACGGAATCAGCCACGGGGCAGCCGTTAGAAGCTCTACCTGCTCCGGGAACCATGGCCAATTCGGTGTGACCAGAAGCACCGTCCCCTTTCCTCTCTGATTTTCTGCAGCACTAGCGGCATGATCTTCACTGGGGGAAAGGCATATTTGCGCTTCTTGGGCCATCGACTCGAAAGAGCATCCCCTTCAGAGGCGCGTTCGTCAGCGAGAAGAACAGCTGGCAATGCGTTTTCTAATCTGAGGCAAACAAGTGGATCTCCGCCTCTCCGAACAGGCTCCAAATCAGCTGAATGGTCCGCGGGTGCAGCCTCCGTTCCCCGTGAACTGGACCACCCCTGGACAGCACGTCCGCGCCGCAGTTCTGACTGCTGGGAACATGAACTGCTCGAATCGACAGAAGATTTCTCCTGGAGCCTCTGGAGTGAGCGTGAACGAATACCTCCCTGACGGCTGATACAGGATACCACCGCCGTGTTGTCTGTCCGAACCAGGACGCGTCGATCCTTTATTTATTTATTTATTTATACATACATTTTATTTAATGGCACCTTTCAGAACACCTTACAACAAAAACGCAAGCAATAACACACCAATACATAAAATAAATTAAAACGTGTAAGTGAAAGTGTAGATTTGGAACCAATAAGAACTTCTTTTATTGCCGTTGAGTTTGAGTTTGTTGTTATTTGTCATCCAAGATGTAATGGCCTGTAGACACTCAGTAAGTGCAGGGGGGCATGATGAAATACTAGGTTTTGTGGAAATATACAGCTGAGTGTCGTCAGCATAACAGTGAAAGTAAATACCAAAATGGCGAAAAATATTGCAGAGGGGGAGGATGTAAATAATGAACAAAAGGGGACCTAACACTGAGCCTTGGGGAACTCCGTGGTGTAACGGGGATGAAAATGACTTGATGTTTTTCATTTGTACAAACTGTTTCCTGTCGGTGAGATGTGAATTGAACCATTTTAAAGCAGTACCAGTGACCCCAGTGCCAGCCAAACGCTCGAGTAAAACTGGGTGCGAGGTGGTATCAAAGGCGGCACTGAGGTCAAGGAGGATGAGAATGGAAAGAAGCCCTGAATCAGATGCACGGAGGAGATCATTTGTGATTTTAACTAGGGCTGTGTTCAGAATGAAAACCGGATTGGAATGACTCAAACAGATTATTATTTTGAAGCTGAATTGCTGAAGCTGTATTGTAACAGTACGTTCAAGAATTTTGGCAGTAAGAGGTAAATTAGAAATGGGACGGTAATTATTGAAGTCTTTGGGATCTGAGCCAGGTTTCTTAATTATAGGTGTAACTGAAGCAGTTTTGAGTGATAATGGAACAATACCGGTAGATAATGAGGAGTGAACTATGGACAGGAGAGAGTGTGGAGAGACATGATTTAACAAGGAATGTGGGAAGTGAATCAAGGGAACAAGTAGATGAGCGTACTGAAATGATGATGTTACTGATTTGTTGGATTGATGGTAAAGTGAAGTCAGAGAGTGTGGTGATGTACGTAAATTATTAATCCAACTGCAATCAAAATGTGTTGAAAAAGTCTTGACATTGGGACACAGCAGTGAAGTGGAAGGCGGTTTCAGATGGCTTAATAAGTCCTTGAACAAAGTGCTCTGGTTTTGAACTCGTGATTATTAATTACATAATGCGTAACATTCAGATTTAGCAGAGTTCAGAGCGTTTTTGTTGGTGGCAACATGGTCAGAGTACATTTGTTGATGAATAGTAAGTCCAGTTTTATTAGAGAGACGTTCTAAACGGCGGCATTCTTGTTTCTATAAACGAAGGCCAGGAGTGAACCGGGGGAGGATTTTGTCCAAGGTGGAAATAAAATCTTTACAAAGTGAATCTGTAGGATTGTCAATATCAAAATTAAAATCACCAGATAAAATTACATTTGGAGTACAAAGATCTGCTAAAATAGATGAAAATTCAGTTATAAAAACAGGAGAGGACTTGGGAGGGCGATAAACAGTCACAATGAGGGTCGGTATGGGAGTAGGTATTTCACAAGAAGTAGTCTGCCTCACGGTCACTGGAACGACCTTAAGGGTCTCGCGATATATCAGCGCGAGGCCACCACCTTTCCCTGAAGCGCGAGGTTTCGCGATATAAACAAACCCACGAGGCAGCGCTTGATTTAAGTGAAAGAAGTCATTAGGCTGCTGCCAAGTTTCAGTAAGACAAACAATGTCCAGGTTTTGGTCCGCACAATACTCAGAGAGGAAAACGGCTTTGTTAGTGAGTGAACGGACATCGAAAACGGAGAGCTTTAGACAGTCATGGATGATCTCAGATGGCCGAGGCACCGCTGCTAATAGGCTGCGGTCAACAGGTCTCTCCGCAAATTCCACAACTTGTTATCTCGTAGGCAATGATCAGACTTTGATCAGGCCTAAAATCCAACAGTAGAATCTTAAGTTGGATTAATAAATTAGATTAGTACCGATGAGCAGCGGCAGCCAAAACACACCAGCGTTCACTCAAACCGGAAGTGTTATATTATATATATGGGCGCGTCCAACAGCTGAGCCATCTCCGACTCTCTCGTGTCAGTCAACGTCAGCCAAAGATGCGGCTGAAGCGTGACGAGACTGCCCATACAGCGGCCGATTCCCTGGGCTATCATCTTCATGGCTCAGCCAAGTCAGTGGCTGAACGCAGCTTTTTGAAGGCAGCAGAGTCCGGCCCCTCCTCATCCAATGTTTGCAGTATTTTGGCTTGGAAAGCCTGGAGAACGGCCATAGTGTGGATCGCAGACGCTGCTTGGCCGGCTGCCATACAAGCCTTGTAACAGAGTCGACATGCGTTCATCAGAGGGGCCTACTGCACGTGGCTGCCTCGGCCTTTCCTGCCGCGGCTCGATGGCGACGGAGGCAATGGATTAGCCGGTGTGTAGTTTAGGATTGCGGAAATCCTGGCCCGGAGGGTTTTGACTGTCTTTGCTCACAGGAAGGACAGTCGGGCCCATCCAGCGCGGCCTCGGCGTGGGCTCGGCCCAGACAGAAGACACACGCGTCGTGTGCATCGGGGAGCTCATTGGGCCTCTCTTAGGGCGTTGTCAACGGCGAGAAAAGTTAACGGCGGTTTGTAAAAATCTTCGAAGTCTTCGATGCGTGCTTTGTGAAGGAGAAAGATTCTGAGGCAATGATGCTAGACGTCGACCTATATAGTGGGTGGCTCCGCCCCCAGCTCGAGCGCTCGAGCGTCATTGGCCGTTAAGATTTACTGGCGTGATGCAATAAGGCTTCATGTTTTTGGGAGGAGGGGGATAACCCCAAGCGTAAGAGACGCAGTGTCGAGAGACCGAACTTGATAGGAAACTAATTTAACAAGTAATATAACATAATATAATATGTGACCCTGGACCACAAAACCAGTCATAAGGGTAAATTTTTCAAAATTGGGATTTATGAATCATACATAAATAATCTTTCCATTGATGTATGGTTTGTTGGACAATATTTGTCTGAGATACAACTATTTGAAAATCTGGAATCTGAGGGAGCAAAAAAATCTAAATATTGAGAAAATCACCTTTAAAGTTGTTCAAATGAAGTTCTTAGCAATGCATATTACTAATCAAAAATGAAGTTTTGATATATTTACGGTAAGAAATTTACTAAATATCTTCATGGAACATGATCTTTACTTAATATCCTAATGATTTTTGGCATAAAAGAAAAATGGATAATTTTGAGCCATACAGTGTATTGTTGACTCCAGGGTCACAAATAATATAATATAATATAAAATCTCATTGGAAAGCTCTAGGTTTAAGCTTCTGGTTAACTCTGGCGTATTTTATGAGTTTGAGCTTGGAAATAAAATTCTAATTCAACCTTGATAACCAGACTTTCTCACAACGATATGACAATATGAAACCCCTGAGCCGTGTAACACAGATGCAGTGACCGGTGCTGGAGTCAGTAGAGACGAACACGTGGCGTCCGGATCATCAGTGTGTGAAAGAAACTGATGAACAGACAGAAAGCAGCCTGTGTTTCTCGTCCAGACGCACACAATAATGACCCACACATCAGCAGTTTGAGCTCAGTCTCAATCACCAGAATCACAGACACCTGCTGACCTCAGAGCTACATGCTCCAGCAGTCTCACTGCCATCAATTATTAAACCGATTTCTTAACAAACTTTCCACTAACAGTGTCACTTATTAATACAGTCACATGACCACGTGACACGTCAAACACAGCCGGAGACGGTGATTGGCTGAGACCTCACTGCCCTCAACACGCCCACTGCACGCGCTGCCAAGGGTTAAATAAAGACTCACTCACACTCACACACACACTCACACTCACACACAGACAGGTTAGGTTAGGTTTGTATAATGCAGTTACACAGCAGTCAAGAAAAGCTCAATAAAGTAACCATATTAAAACAGAGCATCGGAATATCACTGAATAAACTCCCACTGAATCCTACATGAACCTGTTACCTTCATCACCCTCATCTTCTTCAGTCTAACCCTCACCTTCATCACTCAAACCCTCATCTTCATCAGTCTAACCCTCATCTTCATCAGTCTAACCCTCATCCTCCTCGCCGCTGCTCTTCTGAAGCTGACGCGCGTCATTAACACACTCGTGTTTATAAATATTCATGAGCCCTCACTGCGTTATTAATAACCGCGCTGTGTCCGTTCGTCGCCTCTATCTGACCCCGCGTCTGTAAGCTGCTCTGATGCGTGTTTGTGCGTGTTTTACCTGCTGCGGGCTCGTGCGGGTCGGCTCTGTTCCTCCGGCGTGTCTCGCGCTGACTCTATACGGAGGATTATTCAAATGCACGCACACACGTCACTCTGCGTCATGACGCAACCGGCTCCGGCTCTGATTAATATTTAGCCGCTTTGTGCAGAAATGTAAAACGTTCGTTTAAAACACGTTTCTTATAGTTTATAGCGGTTTACTCGCAGCTGTAAGTGATTGATTGAGTGAGTGTGTGTGTGTGTGTGTGTGTGTGTGTGTGTGCTGATGGAGACCCGAGTGTGACGCAACACTGGTGCGGGATTGCCTCGAGCTGATTTATTCATTCACACGCTGCCAAATATTGTCTAAAATACATCGTCACTGTATTCTACACACTAATCATTTATTCATTTGGTATTATTATATATTATGGACAGTGTTGGGAAGGTTACTTTTTTAGTTAATGATTTTCAAACATTAGGGTTAACAACATTTTCCTAAGTAACTGTAATCTAATTACACGTTTTTTTCTCAGTAACAGATCACAGTTACATTTATTTTGTAATTAAATTACGTAATGTAACTAGTTACTCCTCGACACTGATAATGAAACATACATTTCAAATGTAGTTTGGGCAAAACTATCAGTTAAAATAGTATTCTTCTTATTATTATTATAATATCAAAAACATATGAAAAACATCCATGTGTATTTTTCCTTCTTTGGTCAGCCGCACCTGCCAGCATCACGCGGCAGAACTTCATCTCCCAGAATCCCGTGTTTCGCGCATGCGCAGTCGCGTCAGCAGCATGGCTGCAGGCAGCAGTATGGAGTGGCTGAAGAGTGTGAAAGGAGTGATTTTGGACATGTGTGGAGTCCTGTATGACAGCGGAGAGGGAGGAGGACACGCCATACACGGGTCTGTAGAAGCGGTGAGGAGGTGAGAACTAGCGAGTTACAATAAAGTTATTCATTAAGCATTGCTGGACATTGCATAATAATAACAGCAACAACAACATATAATGATATACTACTTTTGAATACAGTTGACCATGTATTGACAAGAGTGTTGCTTAACAGATCGAAATAGCATACTGCCATACTTAGACTCTCTCTCTCTCTCTCTCTCTCTCTCTCTCTCTCTCTCTCTCTCTCTCTCTCTGTGTGTGTGTCTCTCTCTCTCTCTCCCTCTCTCTGTCTCTCTCTCTCTCTCTCTCTCTCTCTCTCTCTGTGTGTGTGTGTGTCTCTCTCTCTCTCTCTCTCTCTCTCTCTCTCTCTCTCTCTCTCTCTCTGTGTGTGTCTCTCTCTCTCTCTCTGTGTGTGTCTCTCTCTCTCTCTCTCTCTCTGTGTGTGTCTCTCTCTCTCTCTCCCTCTCTCTGTCAATTCAATTCAATTCAATTCAGCTTTATTAGCATGACTGTGTAGCACAATGTTGCCAAAGCATTAACATATATATATATATATAACAACAACATAAATAAAATTAGTAAGTCAGTTAATCATGTTTAACATCTAACATTGTGAATGGTTAATACATATTTAGCAGCGAGTGCAGCTGTGTTATCATCTTCTCCAAGTAAGAAGGGCATTTTCTCAGTATCACTAAGTTCAGTAAATGATGGAATCAATGCTTCAAATCTGGGGAGAAATGTTTCCCTCTTATTGTGATAATTAGGACACATCAGCAGAAAGTGTTTCTCATCCTCTATCTGCTGTAGATCACAGTGTCTACAGATCCTCTGCTCTCGCTCCGTCCATGTTTGTCTGTATCTTCCTCTCTCTATTTCTAAATCATGGTTACTTAATCTGTATTTGGAGAGGATTTGTCTTTCTTTGAATGGTTTGATCAATAAATAATTGGCAAATTTAGTGGTTCTGTTTAGGGTTGAGTAGCATTGGAGTTTATTTTGAAGGTCAAAGTGTATTTTTAGTGCTTCATCATGAGTATCTTTCAGATTTTTGTCAATTTCTTTAATAATGTCTTTGGGGTTGTAGCTGTAGTTAGTGAGGAGCTGGGTTTTATGGACGAGCTGAAGAGAGCGAGCGTGTTCAGAGGATGGGATTCTGCTGAGGTTTCATTGGCGAGGAGGGCTTTATATTGGACTGAATCAGGATCAGATTGATGGAGGTGATGCCAGAACTGAACACATCTCTTCTGGATCTCAATGTTCAAAGGGTATAAGCCTAATTCAGCTCTGCAGGCATCATTGGACGTACCTCTCTGGACCCCTAAAATGATTTAATAATTTCTAGTTGTAGTTTTTCTATTGATGTTTTATCCCAATTTTTAAAGTTTATTATTGGTCCCCAAATTTCACTCCCATACAGTAGAATTTGTTTAATGATTGCGTGATATAATTTGATCCATGTTTTAATTGGTAGTTTTAATTGGCCAAACCGTGATTTGATGGCATAAAATGCCCTCCGGGCCTTTTCATTCAAGGCCTTCACAGCCGGACCGAAGCCCCCTGATGCAGAGATCTCGATGCCCAGGTAAGTGTAGCTGGTGCTGTGCTCGAGGACTTCTCCTCGGTATCTGAACTGGTATCTGCTTCCCTGAGACCTGGCCTTCTTCTGGAACACCATGACTCTGGTTTTGTCCAGGTTGACCGTCAGAGCCCATTCCTCACAGTACTGTTCCAGCAGGGCCAGGCTGTGCTGGAGACCCTCGGCTGTGGGGGACAGCAGAACCAGGTCGTCCGCATACAGCAGGCATTTGACTTCAGAGTCGTGCAGAGCGAGGCCCGGGATGCTGCCGGAGCGGTCCAGGGCTTCTGCAGCTCATTGATGTAGATGTTAAACAGGGTTGGGCTCAGACTGCATCCCTGCCTCACTCCACGACCCTGCTGGAAGAACGCACTTCTGAGATTCCCAATTTTGACCGCACATTTACTGTTTTTATACATGGATTGTATAACATCAAATGTTTTTCCCCCAATGCCAATTTGTAATAATTTGTATAGTAAACCATCATGCCAAATGGAGTCAAAAGCTTTTTTAAAATCAACAAAACATGTAAATATTTTTCTTTGTTTGCCCTTTAGATTTTTGTTAATTAGAGTATGGAGAGAATAGATGTGGTCGGATGTACGTTGTTTTGGTAAAAAGCCAATTTGTGATTTATTTAGGATGCTGCGTCTTGTGAGGAATGTCACTATGCGGTTGTTTATTATATTGCAGAAAAGCTTTGCTAGGTTACTGCCCACACAAATACCACGGTAATTACTGGGATCCAGTTTATCTCCTTTTTTATATACAGGAGTGATCAGTCCTTCAGACCAGGTCTCAGGGAAGTCACCAGAGGATAAAGATTGAATAATTTTGCCAGAGCTTGAATGATG
>CM071949.1:31270000-31302500 GCA_036784905.1 Acrossocheilus fasciatus | reverse complement strand
TTTGAGGAAGCAACTCTTCAGATTGTTATTAATAATAATTGCAATAAAATAAATTAATCTTATAAAGCTCACAGTGTATAGTGATAACACACTGGACTCGTCTGCTTCACGCGGACGGTTTTCCAGAAACAGAGTAACTATAGCAGCCAAGTGAGGAAAACTGATGACACGAATGGAAATCTAGGAATGATGTTGTGATCAAACATATGGACGCACATCCTGCTGGACAGGAAGTGAGGAGTGACCAGACGGGCGTACACACACACACACACACACACACACACACACAGGTATCCGTAGCAACAGTGTTTGGTCTGACACACTGTACAACAAAAGAGCAAGAGCTCGTTAAATACAGTGTGAAGAATGAACTTCCTGTGTGTTTGATCTATATTTTCCTGTTTACGTCTCGTCTCTGTCATTAAATGTCACTCAAGAGGACGCTGTGATGTCACATCATTCCAGCCTACAGAACCTCAGTGAGACACTCTCAGAGGAAGTGCTCTCATCTCAACAGGAAATGGCTGCCCTCTCAGTGTGTGACTGTATGTGTGCTGCTCGTGTGATCTGACTTTCAGCTCTGATCATATTCCCAAAGACACAGTGAGAGAGTGTGTGTGTGTGTGTGTGTGTGTGTGTGTGTGTGTGTGTGTGTTTGTGTGTGTGTGTGTGTGTGTGTGTGAAGGCCTGACCCAAGTAATTAAGTGCATCTCATGAATATATGAATCATATTTCACCCCAATATCAATAGGCAGAAATTAAACGGTGCATAAAAGCGAAGCCTGAGAGCACCGAGAATCATTTACTGCATCAGAGACATTATTTTCATGATAATTAGGCGCATTAATGTAATATATACAGCAATTAAAATCATCATGGCTGACACTTCAGTTCTGACTTTTGTTTTTCATTAAATTCAGCTTCAATAAAACGCAGTCCATCAAACAGCGTTACAGTAACGAGATTTATTCCTCATTTGCTTCACTGTCAGGAAAATAATGTCATTTCTAGTTGATTGCAGTGAAAGACGAGGCAGACGGAGTAAAGATCAGTCTCACACAGCGCTCTTACAAACACATTAAAATGCTGTTTATTCATAGAGAAATAAGTACATTTACTTCTGTAGTTATTCAACGTAAAAAGACAAAAATAGATCTAATAGCTTTTTTCACCAGTGAGGAACTCATTTACCTGATATTACTACTGTTACACATCTGAAGCCCTTTAAAACGCGCGCGTGTGTGTGTGTGTGTGTGAGTGTGAGTGAGTGTGTGTGTGTGTGTGTGTGTGTGTGTGTGTGTGTGTGAGTGTGAGTGTGAGTGTGAGTGTGTGTGTGTGTGTGTGTGTGAGTGTGTGTGAGAGAGTGTGTGTGTGTGTGTGTGTGTGTGTGTGAGTGTGAGTGTGAGTGTGAGTGTGTGTGAGAGCACGAGTGTTTCTCACGTCGGCTGCTGCTAATCTAAACGCATGCGGAGCTCGGCTCACGCTCTGAAGACGTGACGTTCTCCGTCTGCTTCACCCTGAGTCGATTACATGTGTCCCGCGTCCACTCACTGAAGCACTCGTCCATAATAATCCATCCTCAGTTCCTCTCGATCTGCTCGATGTCCAGTTCTCCGCCCAGCTGGAACGAGTCCCGCCCCTTCCTGCTGCAGAGCCCCGCCCACAGACACTCACGCTCCTTCCCATTGCTCCGCGCCGCCGGCCAGCTGGCCTCTGATTGGTGGATGACGGCGTCGTCTTTGGTCTGGTGCTGGTCAAGCGTGAGGTCACCCTCGGTGTGGAGCACGGTCTGCTCGTCTCCGGTGATTCCTGGACAGCTGAGACTGTGAAAGTCCTGCAGCTTCTGCGGAGAAACACACACGGGACGTTAACAACAGAAACACAAGCTACTGTTCCTCAAACTCAACGCTAGAGCGCAAACAAGACCGCTTTCATGACATCAACATCAAACTTCCAGCTTTTTCTGACTAAAACACGAGTCTATAATCCATAATAACTAGTGATGCACCGATATGAACATTTTGGCTGATAGCCGATAATTGTTTATAAATGAAGCCAATAACCGATATGTTGGCCGATAAATCTAAATCCAAATTTTTAAAGATGATCACTGAAGCGCTGTATTAACACTATTAACTTAACCAAACGAATTCTATAGGCCTATGAGATAAATCAGATATATATGCATAAAATAAACACAATATTACAACCTGCAATTGCACAAAAGGCTGCAAATGCATAAGCGAACTTAACTGTGCTAGTCATGTGTAGCTCCGCTCTTCCCGTAACAACGCGCTAAAACACGGACGCACAAACATTTCATTCATTATTTAACAGTAATGTTCTCATTATAATATGACAGACTTGTCCTGTACATGTTGCACTTCACTGTATTTTCCTTTTCGAAGTGATTCTCTTATCGGTTCGATAACAATAACAGAAAAATTAACATTTACCAAAACCGATATGGTGGACGATATATCGTGCATCCCTAATAATAACGCCTCCTGCAGTGAAGAAGTGCATCTGCTGTCGTCTCTCATCAAACTCCAGCCACATATGTGTTTAGAGCTGTTTTGTCTTGTAAACGCTGCTTGATCTGCAGATTTCTCTCCTGATTCAGACCAGAACACCCCCCCCCACCACCACTGGAGGAAGTGTTATTATGGATTAATCCGTCTTAATGATGGATTTGTTCTGTTGACTGGCCAACCACATGTCTGATATTTCACTAATGACCCCTAACTGACTAGTGTCATCAAGAGTACCCAGTCAGTCCTGGAAGTTTAAAAACATCCATTTCCCGCTAACATTTGAGGTCTGTTGAGCGGATTCTTATACAGATTGGCTACAATGATCTGTTGTTTAAGAATCAAATGTTAGCAGGAAATGGACGTTTTTAAAATCTCAGGACTGACTGGTATCACGGTTGGCACTTTTGACAACACTATAACTGATCAGTTCTTATTCGTTACATCAGACCATGTTACTACAGAAACAAAATATTTGGTTTGTAAATAGAGCCGTTTTTCCACAGACACAATCATCAACATTGTGTGTGTGTGTGTGTGTGTGTGTGTCTAGAGCAAACAAACACACAGAGTGCTCAAGTAATGGTTCAGTTCTTATTCCTGGAATCAGTGTGCTGACCGGATGACCTCTGACCTCAACAAGGCGATCAGTGACTACAGACGTGCAGTTTATCATTATTTAATTCAACAGAGATTGAGACAGAAACAGCCTCACGTCCTCATCTAGTGGACATGTTTGGACAGAAACGGTTACAAAACCCAGTGACTGAAGTATTCATCCGGGAACACACACACACACACACACACACACACACACACACACACACACACACACGTCTGGTTTGCTATCCTTGTGGGGTCTCTTCACAGGCGTAATGCTTCTTCTACTGTACAGAGCGTATATTCTATTGTCCTACACCAACCCTACACCTAAACCTACCCCTTACAGGACACTACAGGCATGTTTAGATTTTCAAAAAACTTAATTCTGTGTGATTTATTAGCTTGTTTACCCATGACACGAGTCCCCATGAGTCTGTGTGTATTCAGGTTTAAGTCCCCACCTGAATAGAAAAACAGGTACACACACACACACACACACACACACACACACACGTTCGTTTTTGTGAAAAGTGGGTTCATCCCATAGGTGTAATGGTTTTTATACTGTACTTACTGTATGTGGTATTGTCCTACACCAACCCTACACCTAAACCTACCCCTTACAGGAGACTCTGTGCATCTCATCTTTCCCCAAAAAAAACTCATTCTGAGTGATTTATAAGCGTTTTGAAAAGTGGGGACATGGGTCAATGTCCTGAGATGTCACCTTCACCTTGTAATACCTGCCATACCCTCGTCATTATACACATCTATGTCCTGACTTTTCACAAAAACGCGCACACACGCGCACACACACGCACACACACACACAGGTACACGCGCGCGCACACACACACACACACCTGCGTCATCTTGAGCAGGTCCAGGGAAGGCCTGTGTTTGTGAGAGTCCGCCGGTCTCCTGCGCTTCACGCCGGTCTTCTTGTGGTTGTGGACGCAGGGCTGTGAGCGGCTGCGGGCGAGTCCCTGTCTGCGGCGCTGCAGCTCGGGCGTGGAGTCGGGTGAAGACTCGGCGGGGCAGATCCGCTCCTGCGAGAGGTAGAGCGTCTGCGGGGACGCGGAGAAAGAGAAGCCGAAGGGCTCCGGCGGATCGCTGCGTGTCGGAAGGCTGAAGCTGGAGCTGCGCTGCATGCAGGGAAACCCGGCCGGAGCGAAGGCGCCGCGCTGAACGCTCCCCCCGCTGAGACAGCGCCGCTTCTCCACCGCCGTCCAGACGCGCGACCCCTGCGGACGCCACGAGGAGCGGCAGCCCAGCTCCTCCGAGCAGGACAGCGAGCGGCACTGGCGTTTACTGGGCGGCGCGGCGCTGCCAGCAGAGGGCGCTTCGCTCAGACTCAGATCGTGCAGCAGACCGCTGATCCCGCCGCTGGCGCCCGTCTCCCGCACACTGTCCCACAGACTCTCCAGACTGGAGCCCACGGGCCGCTGCTGGACACCACACACCTCCGGCCAGCGTCCAGACTCTGCAACACAACACCTGCCCTCAGAACCTCACACACTTAGAACTAGGGCTGGGAAAATAAATCGATGCATCGCGAATCGAGAAGTGATTCTGAGCTTAGTTTTGAGCAGCAGGTGGCGCTGCGTGCTCCAGAATCAGCCGTGCTCTGCTCGTTTCCAAATCCTTACACACTCCAACCTAAAATAATCATTCATAAGATTCGAAAAGGTTGAAGCGGATTACAAGGGTGTTCACAGTGCGCTGTGTTTACATTAATCTGGCGTCATAAAAGCATTCTGAGCCGAGCTGAGATTACAGACTCAGCCGAACACAGAATGAGTATTTGAGTGTGTGGATAAAAACTAGAGCAGAGCACCACCTGCTGTTAAAATATTAACTCAAAATCGATTCCAGAGAGAATCACGATGCATTCGAAAGATCTCAGAATTGATCCACGAATCAAACAAACACCTCAAACCTGGATTATTCAATTCATTTTAAAATCGTAATGTTATTAGAAAATGTTTTTTTTTTTTATTGTTAAATGACAATTAGACTTTTTTCCCCATATTGTGCAGTTCTGCTGTAGTACTATGCACATTAAATTAACACAAGTAGACAAATCACTAAAACACAATTCGGAGCATTTTTGAAGCTGCAGTGCATTTGGAGGAGGTTCAAGTGTTTGAATGATATTTAGAGCGATCACACATGATTTACTACTTCCTATGAACGAGGATCAAAACCACAGCAGAAAACTCAGATCAATGCATCAACCTCTAGTTTGAGATGCTTTTTTAACTCAACAGAGGCGAACAAAAGAGAAGCAGGAGGGCCGAGTTCACAGGAAGAGCCGGTAGATGTTCACAAACAACACAGCTGTGCCTGAGAAACAAAGAGCCAGAAATAGAGCCGTCTGATTGGTGGCCGGCTGCCAGACGGCTGAACATCTGTGTGTTGAGAGCGTGTTTTGGTTCCTTGCTCTTAATGTGAATCACTCGCACCCCGTGAGACCTCTGACCAACTACTGTCGAAACACATCGCCAGCGGTGCGATAAAACATGAAGTTACTCAGAATGAAGTGAAACGTGACTGGGAAAAACATGACATACTATACTCTCATACTTGTCTATACTATATATTCACACTCAATACTACTTACTCTATATTACTTACACCCTCTATACTAAATACTCACACTCCATATTACTTACACTCTATTTTACATACTCCCTATACTAACTACTCACTCTATATTACTCACAATCTATACTACAAGCACTCTACACTGCATACTCACTCTTTATTACTTGCACTCTATACTACGTACTCACTCTCAATACTACTTACACTATACTACATACTCACACTCTATATTACTTACACTCTATACTACAAACACTCAATACTATAGACACTCACAATCTATAATACTTACACCCTATACTACATGCACTCTACAGTATACTACATACTCACACTCTACACTATATACTTATACTCTATGGCAGGGTTCCTCAAATCTTGCCATGGAGGGCCAATTCACTGCAGAGTTCAGCTCCAAACCTGATCAAATTCATCCACCTGTGATTTTATAATGATTCTGAAGACAAAGAGTAGCATGCTCAGGTGTGTTCGATTAAGGATAGAGCTAAACTCTGCAGGAAAGTGGATCTCATGGGCCAGATTTGAGGATCGCTGCTAGGGGTGCTCCGATTGATCGAATCACCGCGCACTCCGTCTCTTTCTCTCTCAAAATGCGCTAATGGCTTCATATCACATCGCATCTGCACTATAAACGAGCTGCAGAGTCGACACGGGAATGATCACTTGCACAAACGAGGCAATGTTGCATCATCACTAAAGTTTATAAATTGCATTTCTTCTTAATTATTACCAGTGTTCAACCATTCAGCGCTCGAGCGCTCTCCTGGAGACGGTCACTCACTCAAAGCGCACACACATCGCCAGGTTCACACACACTCTGTTTGCAGTGCGTGTAGCCTATGCGGTGCTTATTTTTCCAGTGCGTTCCAGGAGCGGTGCGTCTGCAGCCGTGCAGAGATCGATTTACGCTGCAGGTGTTGAATTAAAGTAACAGCGCATTGTTTGCGGTAAATATGAACATGAATTGACACTAAAATGTAGTAATTACACCTTAAATGCATATAATTAGTCTACTGTGTTTCACAGTCAACACATAGGCTATGGCTTTTTGGCTAGGTTTAAAAGAAAAGAGCACTTTTAGATAAACAAGGCAATAATAGATGGCACTCGTGGAGGCAGTGAAACAAAGCTCTTCATGAACCGCAGGATTGCTTGTAATAAAGATTTAAACGCAAACGAAAAGGCAGTAGAGCAGACTGATTCTGTCAATGGTGAGCTTTAATGTTTGTGACGTACAAAAAATAGTTTTGCCACTTGCATAAGCAACTTAATAAATAAATCTAGAAGTAAATGCAAAAGTAAAAAGCACTGAATAATGTGTTACTTATTATTTATTATAAATGCATTTAAACACGTCTATGAAAGATTGTATTACTGTACTGAGTAAAAAAATAATCACCATGCTGAAAAAGCATATTCAGTAACAATGTTTGTATTTAAAATAAAAAAAAAAATGGATAAATGTTGTGTTTGTGGTAAACAGCCACGGATCAGTCTCCTGTGTGAAAGCTGCTTCTGCACCGCTTACGAACACACTGCAAACGGAGCATGTGTGAACCGGGTGTAAAACACTGCCTCACATACAGCTCACGAATCAGGCTTGTGCTGTAAGCTACTGTACAATAATATCACGACTGTAAAAACAAAAATGCACTGCGTGATCAAACATTTAGATGAGACAAATATATAGGCTTTTGTTGAAAAATTTTCAAAAATGAAATTCAGGCCCTAAATAAATGTCTAAAAATCTTGATTGGATCATCACTCTAAATAATTCTACATGATATAAAGAAGGCTTTAAAATGATACTGTTTTCTGTGATCGGCCCCAAAAATCCTGATCGGAGCGCCGTAATCCCCGCTCTACTACACATACAGTACTGAAGCACATGTGGTGCTATTGTTAATGTTTTTTGTTAATTGTTAATGTTTTGATCACCACTGTTTTTGATAAAAATGAATGCATTAATGCATAAATCCAGGAAAATTAAAACAGACAACACAGAATTTCAGAACAAGTGATATATGTGACCCTGGACCACAAAAACAGTCTTAAGTGTCAATTTTTCAAAATTGATATTTATAAATCATCTGAAAGCTGAATAAATAGCTTTCCATTCATGTATGGTTTGTTGGACAATATTTGTCTGAGATACAACTATTTGAAAATCTGGAATCTGAGGGAGCAAAAAAAATCTAAATATTGAGAAAATCAGCTTTAAAAGTTGTTCAAATGAAGTTCTTAGCAATGCATATTACTAATCAAACATGAAGTTTTGATATATTTACGGTAGGAACTTTACAATATATCTTCATGGAACATGATCTTTACTTAATATCCTAATGATTTTTGGCATAAAAGAGAAATGTATAATTTTGACCCATACAATGTATTGTTGACTATTGCTGCAGATACAGCTGTGCTGCTTATGACTGCTTTTGAGCTCCAGGGTCACATGTTTCATATGGCTATATTATTGTAAAAAAAAATCAAATATTAAGTTTTATGAATGCAATTGATTAGACAAGCTTTTACATTATTTAAATTAAATGAACCATTAAAATTGAAAAATTCCACAAACATTTAAGAGTATACAGTACGGCATCTAAGAGTATACAGTAAAGTACAGTAAGCACATGCTTAATCACTGTTATAATTATGAGGGAAATGTTTTCCTCTGCCTGCTGATGTCCAGTGTGTGGCTCGGGTTCACACCCAGCGCATCAGAACAGCAGCGTTTCTCGTTGCGGAGGGGCATTTTTCTCAAGTCAAAAGCAGAAATGCTCTGGCTGTGGGCACGAAGCAAAACAAAGACAGCCTAAGCAGCACACACCGCTGTGGGCCTCGATCTGACGCAGCACAAAACCCTATTGATCACTCAACTCTGTTTATTCCACTCTAAGACTGGCTCCATTCTTTTACTTCCTCTGTTTTCTGAGAGCAGTTGTTCTGGAGACAAACATCGAGCTGCTCACACATGACACCGGCTGGCATTCGGCTCGGAGACGCTCGCACCTGTGGCGTCTGAAACTAGGCCTCATGGGTATCAGATGCTAAATCAGCAGATGTGAGGGCGGCACACTTTCTATTTCGCTCTTTCATGGAGGTGAAGATATACGCTGATCCGATCAGTGAAGGGGCAAATGCAGAACAGAAAGATGTTTGATCGCTATAAAGACAACTTACCCATAATCCCGCAGGAGAAGAGGGCCGTCCCCTGGCTCATGGTCAGCGGCTCATGCTGTAGAAACACAGACGGATCAGATGAGCGTCCGGATCCAGATCAACGCAAGCACACGGGGACAGAAACCCCTCCGTGTGCCTTCTGACTAGTGCACATCATGTAAACCACAACTAAAGCTCGCACGCGTGCAGATCCTCCGCCTGACACATCATCAGTCTGATCGCTTGAGTACAGCTTCACAACCACATTACTGTCAAGCAATTCAAAAAACTATTTAATTAACGATAGGAATGCTGATTAAACACACATCAATTCTGGCTGTGAAATTACTCCCCAAAGGATCATTTAAACTCATTATTGTGTTAAATGAGAAAAGCAGCTTTATAAATATTGATTCAACATTGCATAATAATGATAATAAATGTTTTTTTTTTTTAAAAATGAATATTGAAGTATGATTTCAAAAAATGAAATGATAGTCTAAATATGAAAGTAAAAGGTGGCAGCGAGTCACTGAATCATTCATTCAACAGATTCATTCCAGCAGCTGATTTATTCAGACTGCGATTAATCGCATCCGAAATAAGTTTGTGTTTACTCAATATGTGGGTGTACTGTATGTGTATATATAGCCACACACATACAGTACATATTTAGAAAATATCTACGTGTATATTTATATTCATATAATTTATATATATATATACATAAATTTAATATACAAATATTACATATTTTTCTTAAATATATACATACATTTGTTTGTATTTATATATATATACACATAATGAATATACACAGTACACATGTGTGAAAAAAAACTTATTTTGGATGCGATTAATTGCTTGACTGCACTAGTTTTTAAATGTAAGGCAATATGAACTTCTCGTATATTTATCTGCTGTATAAATCACATTCTGCAATATACCGGGGAAAAACTATATCATATGATATAAATATACAGAGAGTGATTTTTTTGTGCTCATATGTTGAACTTTAGGCTCATTTCACTGCGTTCTAATAGACTCAGTGCTGCATCATGTTCATCAGACACCGCATCGATGTAAGATGACAGACAGGTCTGGACGGGGCATTTTAATGTGTTAATTTATCCAAAATTAAAGTGTTAAATCTACAGCCCTAAAAATGACTGCGAATGAGCCAATGAGAATTACTACAAACGAGCCTGTCATGGATCTGATTAAACTGAATCTGCTTGGAACCGGAGCAGTGTGTGTGAAATCATCCTGAGCTCAGCACTGATAATTAGGCAGTAAATTATGCATGACGCCTGACGCCTGACGTCTCTCATGTGAGGCGCTGTTGTCTTACCAGCTGCACAGACTCTGTGGATATTACATCATCGACCGCCTTCTTGTCCAGTGTTTTAGTGTGAATTATCACCATGGCAACGCACATGTTTGCCACGGACCATTCCAGTGCAGGACAGATCTACTGAAGCTCATCATTCAAGTGCAGCGCTGACCCGATCCGATCCGATCACTCCCACATCAGGACCAAACGCTCTTCAGCCTGGACAGAGAACAGGACAGGAACCCGTCAGACACAGTGTTCTGTCTGCACACGGGTGAAATGTGTCTCGATTCACATTATTCAACCGTCACACACGTCAAGTTCACTACAAAACCATCTTTGGATGAAGTACAAATCTTCAGGGAACAATACTTGATGGATTACAAAGTTTCCAATTTTTGTTGATCTCTGAGCAAGAAAGTCAGACTGAAATTTTTACAGCAGTCTACAAGCCACTGGTCAGTTTATTCCTAGTCTTTAGCGTTATATTTATGAGAAGCTTTATGACATCTGAGCAGTGTTGGGTGTAACTAGTTACTGTAATTTAATTACTTTTCCCTTGAAAAAGTAAAATAAGCGACTACTCTTATTTTTTCTGTAATTACAGAACTTCTTATGTAACTGAACTAAATACAGTGTATCGACTGTAGAACATTTATAGTGGATTTAACATCAAAATTTAAAGTCTAACCTTAAAATGCATGCTTTTTATGCACCCTTCTGACTTTAAACACTTTAAAGTGTTACCAATATTCTTATTAACTCACTAGTGTCCAATTCTCACTAATAACCTGTTGGTTATGTTATGCATGAATATTATTGGGATATTGGCTGTTTATTATTACTTAAAAAGCACATATTAATGTCTTATTCTGCAGGACCTTATTCTAAATCCTTAATCCTGCCCAATTCTTAAACTTAACAACTACTTTAAGTATTAATAAGCAGTAATTAGGAGTATATTGAGCCACAGTTAATAGTGAGAACTGGACTCTAATCTAAAGTGTGAGCAGAATAATTATCTATTATTTATTTGAAAGAATTAAAAGAAGTGTTTCATGTTTATCCTTGTATCATTAACTTGTCGAGCTTGATACAGGATTTAGAAAGTAAATAGTAATTAAATACTTTTTTAGAGTAACTTACCCAACACTGCATCTGAGTTTAAAAAGAAGAAGAAAAAACACAATCCTAACCTAAATCAGGCAGAGTGCATGAATCAAACCATTATAAATGAACAGAAACCAGCGAGAGCGAGTTCTCAAGCGACTCGTGTCCGGAGACGAGGTCATGTGATCTCTTCCTCCAGGACGAGCCGAAAATAAGTGTGACCTCACGGTTATCAAAACACACCGCTGCCTCGCTCCTCGAGGAACTCTAGAGCCGCTAATGCGAGCCAGATGTGAGTTTAGAGCTTCACAGCAATTCAAGAACATCAGCCACAACATCTCTCCACGCTCGGAGACGATCAGAGCAGAGCTCCTCCTGATAGTGGATCTGACAGCAGGACGAGTCACATCTCTGCAGAGATGCAGATACGAGGTGCGTGTATAGAACCGATCAGCCCGCAATGCTCAACTTATCATGGGTTTTCATTAACAATAAACATGATCAAAAAACTCGTAGGAACACAACTGGCTAGCTATTAATTTGATTACTAGTGTTTTTGATGATACATTTGTATTAAATAATAATACATACAATCCAAAAAATAAAAATAAAAAAAAATAATAAAAAAAAACAATTTTGAAAAATGTTGCATAAAAATTGTTGACTAGAGATGCACCGATTGCAATTTGCTCGGCCGATTCCGATTCATTTTGTTGTAAGTGTGACCTGCCGATACCGATTTTCTTGCTAAAAAACTATAACTGACAGCATATACAAACAAAAATCTATGCTTTTTTTAATGCAAACTTTTTTTTTTTTTTAAACATTACAATTCACCAAATCTGACGGTAGCACTTCTAGCGTAGCTTAGCATAGATCATTGAATCTGATTAGACGGTTAGCATCTCGCTCAAAAATGACCAAAGAGGTTTGATATTTTTCCTGTTTAAAACTGGACTCTTCTGTAGTTACATCGTACACTAAGACCGGCGGAAAATGAAAAGTTGTGATTTTCTAGGCTGATATGATTAGGAACTATACTCTCATTCCGGCGTAATAATCAAGAAACTTTGCTGCTTTACCGTGGCTGCAGCAGGCGCAGTGATATTACGCAGCGCCTGAAAGTAGTCCCCAGCTAGGTAACTTTAAACAGGACAAATATCGAAACTCTTTGGTCATTTTTGAGCGAGATGCTAACGGTCTAATCAGATTCAATGATCTATGCTAAGCTACGCTAAAACTGCTACCACTGTTGTTAATTGCAGATAAACCATAGTTCTGTCATAGTTCTGTTAAACCATTTCTGTTACTAAGTATTGTGGTGCCTTTTATACACAAAAAATAAAAACATTTGAAGAGTCAGGACTGACGTTTGCTATTATAGTTCAGAGCTACTGAAATATCAGTTTCATCAGCGCATCTTAGATTTTGTATTCTGGGTGCACAAACTGCAGATTATATGAAAATTATAATATAAAAATGTGAACTTATCGGTATCGGCCACGAGAAAGACTTAATTATCGGTTAAAATATTTCATATTGTGCAACCCTAATAAAATCACATTGCAATCATGTTGAAACACTCTGGTCGCGTACCTAAATCATACATCAGTGCATCTCCAGTTGAAACCCACTCACATCAAACATGCCTGATATAAATGTTTCATCTGAGCAAGCAGAGCTGTGTGTCTGATGGGAGCGTGCGGTGATATCTCCACACTCCCGGGACGCTCGGCCGGAGATAAGCTGTATCTGCAGGGCGAGACTGACTTCAGCCGGCGGATACGTGACTCCACGCTCAGAGCAATCAGCGGAGCGGCACACTTCCTCCGGGCCACAAACACCACGCTAACGGAACTCCGTCATCATCGGCTCACCCTCGAGTCACTCAGACCCGTACTCATCATCATCATCCTCCTCCTCTGAGAGGGCAACACTGGAAACATTTACTAGGGCCTATTGATTTCTGCACTGACGGAATCACAGAATTCAGTCATAAAAACAGAATTTGTCAAAGTTAGGATGAATTAATCAAAAGTAGGTCATTAAACAAACCAAATCGCGATATGGACTAGTATCTGTAAATATTACCTAAGCAGCAAAAATACTATTTAAATGTGAATCCTGTGCTCTGCGTGTCTCTGTGTGAATGAATGGCGCAGACGCACGGTTTCGTTTACTACACACACACACACACACACACACACACACACACACACACACACACTGAAGCGTGCAACGCTCGTGCTGAGTTCAGAGTCTGTCGTCTCACTAAATGAGGAGATAAACAACATCTCCAGAACTGCTCTGAGAGTCACTTCACAAGCATTTTATCATTTCTTTTGAGAGAAACTATCGTCATATTATATAAAAACACAGAAATGTAAAGGTATTCATGGCAATCATCAAAATAAAAGTTCAGTTTAACTTAAAGACATATTATTATTGTTTAGTAGAATGTATGTAATACTACTACTATTACTAAAATTATTAACTAAAACGTTATTTTATTAAGTAAATTAAGTTGTTTTTATGCATTCAAATAATTAGACATGCTTAAACAGAATTTGGTAACAATAAAACAGAAGGTGAGAAAAAATAAAACATTTCATACGGCCCTAAACATGTTATTTTCATTAAAGTTTTAATAAATTGATGTTAAATTGTATAGGATAAGTTTCATAATTTTAATTGGTTAGACTTGCTTATTAAGTAATACAATATAATTTAACTGTTAAAAAAAAACAAAAAAAACATTAATTATCAATGCCTAAGTCAAACAGATGGGAATATTGCAAAAGAATTTGATCTGAATTTATTGAATGTTAAGTATGTTTTCGAAGACCTTTCCCGATCTGTCCTATCGTAATAAAGGCAAAAACACCAAAACTAAATCTTCAAAAATAAATAAAAAAACAATTAAGGATGTTTCTTATCACAGGATTTTTAAGACATGCCAGAGAGACTCGTGTGCAGAGAGCTCACATGAGAAAAACACGTCAGATTCCTCTCTGAGCCGCAGGCATCGCTCTCCCGTAGACGACCTGTTTCTGGCACGTTAACGACTTTCCCCTCATGCAAATTACAGTGACGGAGCTTCAGAGAGACACACAGGCCCAAAAACATGAGAAGACAAATCACAAATAAATCTCTTTTCACAGCACTGGCGGTGTGGGAAAGACCCAAAGATCCTGGAAAGTTCATCGCAATGAAAACACAGAGCGTTACGGTCAGACGCAGGAGGAACACGGTCCTTTCAGAGTGTGTTTTGGGTGAACTTTCTGCTGCTGAACACACCCACGAGGTCTAACGTTACACACATTCCCAGAGCTCACACGACCGCCAGCTCGTTCTCAACATAGATCTTCTCAAAAGCAAAAGCATGAATAGAAAACCCCTCCAGAAAAGGGCAGAACCGCAGCTCTCCATTCAGCACCTGCCCGGCGACGCTCGCGGTGAGGCTATCGGGCTAATCAATTAGTCATGTGACCCGACGTTCCTCGCGCTTTGTGCCAAAACCAAACTAAACTAGCAGGAGAGGCGCGACCGCGGGCTGTTTACGAGGTCAGCCAGCTCTGTGGCAACAGAAACATCACAGACAGATCCAATTGTGAAACACATGAACTCCAACCAAACAGTGAGCGAGAGCCAAGAGTTTCAAACTCTTCACCGCCAGAGCTACGGCCCTCTCTGCGATGCGGAAAACATGGACAGAATCGCGGAACTCAGTCATAAAAACAGAATTTACTGTATAATGCGGAATGTCACGGAATTTGTCCAAGTTTGGATGAATTAATCAAAAGTAGGTCATTACACTTAAATCAAATCGTGATATGGATTAGTGTCTGCAAATATTAAGCCACGATATACTATTTAAATGTGAATCCTGTGTTCTGCGTGTCTCTGTGTGAATGAATGGCGCAGACGCACGGTTTTGTTTACTACACACACACACACACACACTGAAGCGTGCGACGAGTTCAGAGTCTGTCGTCTCACTAAATGAGGAGATAAATACATGAACAACATCTCCAGAACTGCTCTGAGAGTCACTTCACAAGCATTTTACCATTTCATTAGAGTAAAACTAGCATCATATCATATAGACAAAGAAATTTAAAGGTATTCATGGAAACCCGTCAAAATAAAAGTTCGGTTTAACTTGAAGACATTGAGCCAGAAATACATAACCATTGTTCAACAGAACGTACATGCTACTACCAGAGGTGGGACCAAGACACGTCTCCAGTCTCCAGTGTTTGCATTCAAGTCCCGAGTCAAGACAGACAAGTCTTAAACAAGCCATTAGTGCTCTTTGCCCAAATCAGTGTCTCCGTATTAATTACCACATCAAATTTATAGTAATTTATATCAGGATGTCAGGTAGGATGTGTTCTACATAGGCTAGTTTCATTTCATGTGAGATGGGTGCCGTTCAATTTAGGGATTCTGCCAAAATACCAGCAGTGAAAAAAACTATTTTATTAGTAACAATAGCAAAGACAACAGAATTCCATAGAAATAACTGCTGCAAAACTTTGGATGTGTGCATAAGAAGAATATATGCTTCTAGGTGTTATATTTAAGCCAATGAGCCATTATTTGGAACCTCAATGAAACGGATTTAAAAACGAGCGGAAACACAAAGAACTGCTTTGAAAGAACTAGAAGAAATAACTGCTACCATACTTTACATGTGAGAGGAAACCTGCAATACTGACAAACTCATGAAGAAACTGATGTCCTTTATAACTAAGAGTAACAAAGACAAAATATTGTGTGTTAAATGTTAAGTTTATAATTTGCATTGTTGATCGCTAAATTTAGGGGCTATGAGCGCTATATACAGACTGATTTACAACACGTGAATTCAGTTATTTATCCCCAAAGAAATAAAAGTGAAATGAGTGCCTGGTGAAGAGGGAGAACAACTGAGTATATTTTATAGTTATATATACAATCCTCTTCAATACAAAACTTCTTCAAATTATATTTTAAATGATCATTAGGCTTTTTTTCCTTCAAATTATAGCTACATTTTTAAATGATTAATTTTAAATCTAGATTAAATCAAGGTTTATCTAATAATCCAGTTGCACAATAACTTTAAACTGAGATTTAAATCTCAATTATTGAGTATGGATTAATGGAGGTTTAAATAAAATAAAATGCACATGCAATTAAAATATGTAACTGACTGAACAAGAACAGTGGAGATCTGACAAAAAAAGAGATCTGCTGGGCGGCAATTTTCACGAGCGGAGATTGCTACTAGATGAGTCATGTCATTTTTTTCTTATCTCGGTTTTTTTGTCGCAAGTTATGCTATTACTACATTAATTTATACTAGCATATATACTGCCAGTCAAGCCCAAGCACTGCCCCGTCGAGAGTGATAACCACCCTGATCAAAATCACACAAGATTTTTTCCATGTTTTAATTTTAATGTTTGCCAAAAAATAAAGTTTGTTTCATTTTCAATAATTAAAAGATAAATAAAACGGTTTTATGCCTTCATTTGATAACCAGAAAAATGTAAATACACAGCACAGAGGAAAATAAAAACATTTCATAAGGCTATTCTAAAAATAAATTTGAATAAATTAAGTTGTTTTTATGCATTCAAATAATTAAGACATGCTAAAACATAGAATTTGGTAACAATAAAACATATATAAAAAATAAAATAGTGCCTTAAACATGTAATTTTTGTAATTTTTTAATAAACTGATGTGCAATAATGCAAGTTTCATGATTTTAATTAATTAGATGCCTTTTGATTATTAAAATTTAAATTAACCATTAAAAACGAGTCCAGAAAATTAAAACAGAAGAAAAAAAAAAAAAAAAAAAAAACAGAATCCAGAAAAATTTAAATGGAAAAAACGGAATTTGGAAAAAAATAAAACGGATTTCATAGAGCCCTATAGAGTTGTTCGGTTAGCTTACACAATATCAGGATAAAGGATGAGAAAAGAGGAAGAATGTTCACCGAATGCTTTCATGGGACGCAGGTGCCCGACCGCTTCACACACACACACACACACACACACACACACACACACACACACACGTCTCTTCTCATTAGGGTAAAGCTCACGTTCACTTAACTTCTCAGCAATGGTGAAGTGTCAATAAAGGAGTTAATTTTACTGTAAGTTCATCTGGAAACGGGACGTTTAACAGAGCGCTGGTTAAATTGTTACCAGGCAATAACCCACATTTGCACAGAAAGGCGCACAAAGCCAGCATTCATGCGCTCGCCACAAACCGACAGACGCTCGCTGATCACAAACACACGCTCACCTGAACACGAGTGCTCCACAACGTTCACAAATTATGCTGCTTTCAAATGGTGAATTCACACAAAAATGAATGCGTGATGCTTGTGTTTCAAACACAAAAGGAGAAGTTTAGCAGAAAGTTCAAGACGCTCTTTTTCGTGAAATGAACGTGAATGGGTCGGACGCTCTAAAAATGATAAAAAAGCACCATAAAGTATCAAAGCAATAGTCCATATGCTGCATCATCGCTGATATTCAGACAATGCATCTTGAAGCTGAAATATAAGAGCTTCTCACAAACAGCTTCATGTGAGTTCAGTGACTTGGAATATAGGACACAAGTCATATGGTTAACATGGCATTTTCATCTGTCTTCAGATATTTTCAATGCATGACAAAGGCCTTTTCAAACTGAAACCTTATTTCACAGTTTTACACAATCATCAGTGTGTTCCATGCAGTTGTTCGTTCGTCACAGATTTCTTGGTCAATCTCCGGTGATTCATGATCTTATGAAGCACTTCCCTCTCAGAGCCTGATGTCAACACGCTGTAAAAATATGGAACTGCCAATAACTGAAAGTCAGCGAGCTCATAAAAACTATCTTGTGATTCATTAGGGAACTTCCACTGTGGTGCACGCGTTTACGGCCCCATGCGTTACGTGACCCAGTTATCAAGACACAACTGTAGCACGACAAAAGAGCAATCGCACAAGGCCTGTTACGCGTCCTGGAGTCCAAAGGCCTTTTAGCTGATCGGCGTCACGCCACTCTCCGCAGATCATTCTGAAACCGTTTCAATTCAATCAAGTTCAATCAAAGGACACAAATTAAAAAAAATACTAAATACCCTTAAAATACTGCAAACCGTTAACGCTGAATACTAAAAAAAAAAAAAAAAAAAAAAAAAAAAAAGGAATACTCTGGCATACTCTTAAAATAGAGTATTCTAAAATAACGGATACTCTAAAAATACTTAATACTGCAAAATACAGAACACTCTTGAAATACGGCATACTGAAAATACTACATACTTCTTTAAAAAGTACTCTTAAATATGGAGTATTCTAAAATAATGGCTACTCTTAAAATATGTAATACTCCAAAATACTGAATACTCTTGAAATACTGCATCCTTAAAAAGACTACGTGTTTCTAAAAGAAAGAGTACTCCTAAATAAATACGGAGTATTCTAAAATACTGAAAACACTAAAAATACAGAATAACTCTAAATACTCATCAGTAAATAGTTTTTCAACTTGTGTCTGAAATTGATTAAACAATTCCAATTCTATTCAAAATTGCTTTATTGGCATGACTGTAAAAAAATACAATATTGCCAAAGCTGGGAATATATGTGGAGAAATATAATAATAGCAATGAAACGTGCGAACATTTCATACCACAGAGTTTTACATATAAACACAGGCAGGCTGAGGGTCACTGTGGTGGACGGCAGGGAAACACACACACTACACAAATGAAGGGATTTAAACAAGTGTCTCAATGTGCACACCATCGGTTCAGTAAAGGTCAAAATCAGCCTCTTTTATGTCAAAGGAACAGTAAAACCTGTTCTGCATTCTCTATCTGATGTCTAACAATGACATTATGACGTCTATCGCCCAGATACACCCTGCTATTCACTACAAACATTAACCGAAACAATTCCCTTGAATAGGAAATGAATCTGCCCTGAGAAATGTCGCTCTGCTCCTCAAGCACACAAACACGGCTCTGTAAACACAGCCAGTCAACACTTCTCAATAAGCTGCTCTGGTGAGAACAGAGCCACCGTTTACCGTGAAACACACACTGCGGGCGCTGCACAGTTCAGCGGAAAATGACGGCTGGAGGTGAGAAACACAAACACACATTCATACCAGCGACTGCTGGAAAAACTGGAGTGCTGCACGTCGCAACGCTTCACTGCAAAACACCAGATGACTCTTCAGATACTTGGGGAGTGACTGAGTTTCCTCTCTGCTGATCAGCGAGAAGTGAAAATCCTTTATTTGCATACGGCCTGATCACAGCTAACGAGCTGGTATTGTGCTGATAACTAGATAAACACCATCTGCAAGAAACTCTAGAGCTGCTCTCATTCGGATGAGACTCTGCTGCTGCTTTAGTTCATCACTCAGTACTCAGGTTCCTCTAATAATACTCTACACAATATACAATACTGAAACACATGCAATACTTCAATTATACAGAATACTCTAAAAATAAAACAGTCTCTAAAATACCACATACTCTAAAAATACCACAATCTCTAAAATACCACATACTCTAAAAATTATTGATGAATATGCTAAAATACTACATACTCTTAAAATATGAAGAATTCTGAAGTTCTTTCTGGGGTCACGTCCAAGAGTTAAACGTTTGTGATTAATGTCTGGAAGTCTGAGAGAATGACAAGGACATGTAGGAAAAACATGGTTAAAAACGGCCTGATGGATCTCACGAAGATATCTGTGGATTATATTTATATAATTAAAAATGATAAAAAATAAACATTAATTAAAAATGTAAATGAATGAATAAAATAAAATAAAAAGTGAATACTCAAAAAAGGCTTAAAATGCACTCTAGGGCTGTCAAAACAAATTAGAAATTCGAATATTCGTCTAATTTAAAATAAAAATTCACATTCGAATGCAAAAACGTTGCATTTGAATTTAATGTGTGCGTTAGGCAGCTTTATCAGTGGCACACGAGATGCGATGACGATGTAGGTGTTGTGCATTTTAATGCTTTATTTAGCCTACGCAGTTAAACCCACTGGATGCGGCGCTGCTGCGCTGTTCATTCAAAATACTGCGGAAAAATAGAACATCAGTGCGGAGAAGATCTTGAAACTGAAACCAGGCCGTTCACACAGAACGCATATTTATCACATTTTCTGGAGGGACATCTATCAGCGTTTCACTCGCGTCTCGCACAAGAGAGCCGCATGTTTAGAAAGCATGTAAAATTAATGCTTTTAAAAAACATGTCTCGAGACTTTATGACGGACTTTATGACGGTTTTTCTGCATCCCACTGCATCTCATGTTTTTAAATGAAGAAAGAAGTGTGATTGGTTTTCAGTCCTTTGTGTTAAACTATACATACGTACATGATGCTGTTTTGTTTCAAAATCGTTTCAGCAACTTAGTTATATATATATATGGTTTATAAACATTATTTTAAACATTATGCACTTTTTTCAAAGATAGTCGTGTTATTTTATTGCTTTGAAGAATCGTGCATTAGTAATATTTTGCTCGATGCATCCTCTTGTGGCCTCAGGAGAGAAGCCAAAAGCTTTTTTCCCCAAACTGAAATTATGCCTTTAAAATTCGAAAAATATTATCAATATTCGATTTATTTTAAGTACAAAATTCGAATTTAGTTTTTCAGCCATTTTGACAGCCCCAATGCACTCTAAAATACTGAATACTCAAAAAAAAAAAAAATCACATAGGCTTAAAATACATTCCAAAATATTTAATACTCAACAATAATGCAAACTCTTAAAATACAGAATACTCCTAAAATACGGAGTATTGCAAAATACTGAGTACTATAAAAAAAACTTAAAATACTGCAAACTCTTAAGGCTGAATAGTTTAAAAATACAGAATACTATGGCATACTCTTAAAATACAGAGTATTCTAAAATACCAGATCTTAAAATACGCAATACTCCTGAAATTCTGCATACTTGAAAATACTACGTACTTCTAAAAGAAAGAGTACTCCTAAATACTGAGTATTCTAAAATACCGAATACTCTTGAAATTCTGCATACTTCAAAATACTACGTACTTCTAAAAGAAAGAGTACTCCTAAATACTGAGTATTCTAAAATACTGAATAACTCTAAATACTCATCAGTGAGTAGTTTTCCAGCTCGTGTCTGAAGTTTACTGGTAAGTTAGAGTTTTCAGTTCCCAGTTCGAGATGAACCGAGTTTCTGCGTTGACTTTGATCGTCAGTTCGCCTTTTGGACGGTTTGTTAAACGTTTTTTAACGATCACCGTCCGCCGGAGTTTCTGACCGACTTTAATTCGGTGTCCATGCGAGAGTTTCTCTGGGAACAAAAGCTACTAACGTCCGCGAGCGTCGCGGGAAACTCACTCAACGCACAGCTAAGTTACGCGCGAGCAAACATAATGAAATATACTGCAGTTTGATCCGTATTTTCGCGGAATACTCACGGGACAGCGAGCGGCGCGCCGGATCGGTAAACACGGCCGTTCAGATCATCATCACCCCCGCGACGCGTGCGTCCGCCGCTCCTCTCGCCGCTTCAGCGCGGCCCGCTCACTCAGACACAGCCGCGGGGGGACGCGGAACCCGAATACTGCACAATACACACACAACACACACCCGAAACACCTGCAACTGAGCGAAAACACAACACACACTCATAAAACCGCATCAGTTATGATTCCTGACAAAGATACGCGGGGCTCTGATTAATGTTTCAGTTTGAAATGAAGAAGCGTCACCCCCGCGTCTGAATGGACTCGCCCAACGCCGCACACAATACACGCATCACATCACAACTCGGAAAGTTTGCCTCATCTATGATTAACTGCTCAATTAATCTCATTTATCAGTGAGTTCGATCCAAATCAATAAGTGTGTGATATATGTCTCATGAAAGAAGCGAAAACAGCATAATACTTTGATTAATTGGTGGCAGACATACTATAAAATATATAAAGAGTAGGTCTTGTAACTGATAAAACTCTTTCTAATCATGTTTTAGCTTCACTAATTCATTTAAATAAAATAAAATTACTTTTTTTTAAAAAAAATAAAAATGAATTCAAATAGTTCATTGAATTCTGACACTCATTGGTTTTTATGCTAATTAATTATGCCCAGTCATGGTCACATGACACCTATATCAGAATCTGGTGTTTTAATAGTTTTTCTTGTTGATAAAACATCTCTAATAGAGCAAACACAGCATATAACACACAAACATGTTGACTGAAAGGGGAAATACTGCTCATTATGTAAGTTTAGCTGTTATTTGACTGATAATGAAGCTGGTTCAGAGGAGTTTTTGGAAGGTTCCACACCCTGCGGTTACCGGGTTTGGGTTTGTTGTGGAAAAAGGCTCCCACATCCCCTGAAGAACCGGAAACAGAGATCTGTGACTCCATCTACAGGAACATCTTAAAACTGCTACACATGCCATGACAAGATACCTGAATGACTTTAAATGCAAAATAAGTCTCGTTTATTGATTCAAAGAGATTGAGAACAAAATAATCAGTGAAGAGAAACTAATGCAACATTTGACTGCTAGTATATATATATATCATGACACTTACATGTTTAAATGGAAAAAAGTGAACATGAACATCCTGTGGCTGCAGTAAATCAGCTTTCAGTTCAAGTTGAGAGATTTCCTCTGAAAACATGATCACGGCTCACACACAGACTGACAGAGTAACCGCACATTATCAGAGCGGGGCTAGTTGTCACAAGTGTCTCGGTACGAGGTTGATGTTCTCTAGCGGTGGTTTTGTGTGTTGATTTCAAACACCTTCAGACTGGCCTTAATATGAAGTAAACATGACCACAAACTCCATGTGAGGAGATGAACAGAACAACATCGTGATGTTATCTGGAGGTTCTGATTCATCTGACAGAAACACACAGATCAACAGCAGTACAGCTGATATTTCAGTGTAAATCAAAATCAAGTGTTGCTGAGTGGAAGTACAGTGCATTGTATTACAGTACAGGTTTAGACGTCACAGTTCAGGTTACTGAACAAATACATCATGTACATTTCAAACTGAAGCTGATAATACTACCCTGAAGACTGTTACAGTCAAACATCATAAAAGTCCCGTCTAAAGGACAGACCCAAACTCATTTCACACACAAGTTCCCGAGCGCAGCACACACACTGAATCTGAAGCTGGAGTCGAGGTGTGTATTAGTGTCTGCTGTCAGCTCGGAGTGCTCTGGCGGTCCGTCTCGAGGCCCTCTTCGCTCTCCATGTAGGCCTTCACGGATCTCCAGAGCGCACGGATGTTCCCCTCGCCGAAGCCCGTGGCACCCCTGCGCTCGATCAGCTCCAGGAAGAAGGTGTCCTCTCCGAAAATGGGCTTGGTGAACACCTGGAGCAGATACCTGTGAGGAGGAAACATCATTTATACTGAAATATCCGTTGAACGGACAAGAATTCCTGTAGTTTTATCATCATCTAAATTTGACAGACCTTAAAGGTAGAATAGTTCACTCAAATTTTTGTAAATGTGCTCACCGTCAGGCCGTCCCAGATCAGGAGGAGTGTGTTTCTTCATCAGGTTTGTAGAAATGTGTCTCTGCATCAGTGTCTCAGCAATGGATGCTCTGCAGTGAATGGGTGCCGTCAGAATGAGAGTCTGATAAAAACATCACAATAATCCACAGCACTCCAGTCCATCAGTTAACATCTGGAGAAGACAAAAGCTCAAACACATCCAGCATTAATATGATTTTAACTCTAATACGAGTCTATAATCCATAATAACGCTTCCTCCCGTGAAGAAGTGTTCTGGTCTGAATCAGGAGAGAAATCTGCAGATCAAGCAGCGTTTACAAGACAAAACAGCACTTTTTCACTGAAGGAAGCGTTATTATGGATTATAGACTCTTATTTGAGTTAAAAACATCTTAATGCTGGATGTGTTTCAGCTTTTGTCTTCTCCAGATGTTAACTGATGGACTGGAGTGCTGTGGATTATTGTGATGTTTTTATCAGACTCTGATTCTGACGGCACCCATTCACTGCAGAGCATCCATTGCTGAGACACTGATGCAGAGACACACTTCTACAAACCTGATGAAGAAACACACTCATCCTGATCTGGGATGGACCCGAGTGCATTTTCAGGCCATTTTTGGGTAATTCTGTAACAAAACATTATGAAGAATATCTATTTAGAGACTTTAGTGTCTGAAGCACAAGTGCTGTTGAGTGTCTAGCTAATATGAAGCGGGTTTTGATGGAAAAAAAAAAACTTACAATATATTGTACATTATATACAAGTACATTTGTATATGCTGCATATAAATACATAATAATAAGATCTATAATATTGAACTTAAAAATGTGCCACAAAATCTGCTCCAGAGGAAAGTTGACGGCAGTGACAGAGTCGTACCGCTGGCCGTCTGTGAGCCGTCTGTCCGTCTGGATGTCGGTGTCCAGCAGAATCCCGTACTGACTCAGTGTGTGCGGGTCGAGACCCGCCGCCTCGATCTCCTCCAGCTTCCCCACCTGTGTGACGAGCAGAGCATGAGCTGCAGGACAACACAACCGAGAGCTCATTCAGACATAAACAACAATCCAACAGAAACACTTTTACACTTATTTATAGGGTATGAATCAATTCAACCCATAACCGATAATTAAGTCCTTCTCATGGCTGATTCCGATACAGATAACGATAACCAATAAGTTCTTATTTTTATATTATAATTCTTATGTAATCTGCAGTTTGTCTAAGATGATGAAGCTGATGTGTGTCTCTGAAGCACAGCAGCAGTCATAAGCAGCACAGCTGTATCTGCAGCAATAGCCAACAATACATTGTATGGGTCAAAATTATACATTTCCCTTTCATGCCAAACATCATTAGGATATTAAGTAAAGATATTTTGAAAAATTCTTACCATAATTATACCAAAACTTAATTTTTGATTAGTAATATGCATTGCTAAGAACTTCATTTGGACAACTTTAATAGTTTTGTGCTCCAGCGTCACATATTTTAGTAGCTCTGGCCTGACTACAATACAATAGCATTAACTTAAATTTGATAAGTCACAGAGCACAAATCAGTTTTTTCAACTTTTTGAGATTGAAATAAATCTTTTTAAAGTGGCCTCAGACTCTCAGCAGATCTCGTGTGAGCGTGTCCGGCTGGACTGAGCTGACCTCCGTGTAGTACGCAGGCGGAGGAGAGAAGAACTGGACGCCAGCTCGACTCAAAGTCTGAGCCGTTCTCACGATGTCCTCGGTGTAGAGCCCAATGTGCTGGATCCCTGCGCCTCGGTGCTGATCCAGAAACGTGTCCACCTGGTTCCTGCCTGAAAGTACAGCTCTGTTAGGACTCTCTCACCGCACAGGACTCAGATATTAACCTGAGATTACATGACATCAATACATCTACATCTAACCACATTTAACAAATAAAATAACATGGACGTGCACAATAAGTGTATTGTATGAGATGATTTGTTTAAATGTTCCTTCACAGTAGGTAAAGACGGTGTGGTCTGATATTTGAGTGCCGTGCTCATACCCAGCTCCGGAAGAGACTCAGCGATCACAAACTTGCAGTCCGGCTCTTTTTCGTCTTTGAACGGCAGCGTGATTCCCGACTCGCTGCATTTCCAGTATTCCATAGCCGTCAGTCGAAGGCCGATCCCGTCCTGGTTCAGCACAAATCCCTCCTCCACATCCTCATTCCTGCACAGAACGGGTCAGGAGTGGTCATTCTGACAATATTTGGCTAGTTTGAGAAATTCAGCAGCATGAGGTCTTATTTACTGTCATTAAATAGTGATTTACATTTACATTAATGCATTTGGTAGATTCAAGGCACACACTGAAGTACACTGCCTGTAATTAAGATTTTTTTTTAATGATTAATGCGCACACTTATTTAAGCTGCATTTCTGATTATTATCAATGTTGAAAACAGTTGTGCTGCGGTTTCGTATTTTTTGCATTTTATTTTTCAGGATTCCTTGATGAATAGAAAGTTGAAAAGAACAGCATTTATTTTAAATAGAAATCTTTTGTAGCGTTATAAATGTAACTTTTGATCAAGTAAAAAAAAAAAAGAAAGATTGACCCCAAACTTTTGAATAATAGTGCATTACATTTTCCACAAAAATACTGAGCAGCACAACTGTTTTCAACAGCAGCAAATCAGTATATTAGAATGATTTCTGAAGATCATGTGACGCTGAAGACTGCAGTAATGATGCTGAAAATACAGCTGTGCATCACAGAAATACATTACAGTTTAACACATATTCAGATAGAAAACAGCTGTTTGACATTGCAATATTATTTCACAATTTTACTGTATTTTTTATTAAACAAATGCAGCCTCTGTGGGCAGATTATACCTATTTTAAAAACAAAACAAAAATCTTAATTATTAGGTGTATTTCCCTCTTGAGAATCGAACCCATAAACCAGACTTAACTGTTTGAACCATTTACGTTTATGCATCTGTCAGACATTAATCCAAAGCGACCTGCATTGCATTCAGTGTAGATATCATTATATTCAGTGTAGATATCCGATCAGTTCATGCATTCCCTGGGAATCGAACCCATGACCTTGGTGCAAATTTAAACCAAACTTAACTGTTTGAACTATTTACCTTCACGCATCCTTCAGACACTTTACTCCAAAGCGACCTGCATTGCATTCCATGTAGACATCCGATCAGTTCATGCATTGCCTGGGGATCGAACCCGGGATATATAGATAGATCTGGGTGATGGAACGGATACCTGTGTATGAGGAACCTCTGGAAGCCGAGGGTGTCGCGGTACCAGCGGCTGATGCGCGCGGAGCTGCGGCGGGGACAGGCGAAGGTGATGTGGTCGAAGTGCGTGATGGGACACTGCGAGTGGCCCGCGGTCTGGGAGCCCGAGTCGACCTGATGGAAGCCCGGCAGGAAGAGCCCCCGGTACCGAGAGCGGTCTACGAGCGTGTGGCACACGTTACCCACCGGCGAGCGGACGACGGAGAAGCGGACCAGACCGCGGTCATCCTGAAGCTCGGTGGGCGGCTGGAGAAACTCGCACGAACCCCGATCCCGCAGCGCAGCGGACACGCTCTGCACGTCCTCCACCTCGAAGCACACGTTACTCACGGTGTCCACCGGATAGTGCGCGTCGGCTCCGAACAGACACTGCGAGTCCCGGTGCTCACGTGACTGACGTCCATTCAGCGCCTCGTTCTGCCGCTCGTTGATTACAAACACGGCGGATCCCCGGCGGAGCGCGAGCTGCTTCGCTCGGTCTGTCAGTCGGGCCGCGAACACGTTAAACTGGAACCGGGACACGAGCTCGTGAGCAACTTTTTCCACGTTTGAGACGTGGAGAGAAACATGGTGCAACCGGCTCAAGTAGGCCGCCATGTTGGAATGACGTCACAGAGAGGGGCGTGTCACGACGATCACATTTCTGTTCATTATATATACATAAATGCAGATATTTCTCACACACATCAAAAATGAATTCTAAGCTGTATTTTAAATATTTAAGTTATGTCTTTCTTGTCGTTTCACGAGACTGTGATGACGCATTTAACGGTCATCATCATCGTAAATCCCGGAAAGTTTTTAATATTAGGATTTTTTTAAATTATGTACATTTATAACACTATAATTTTTCATTATATCACCTTTGCATAAAATTAAAAATAAATAAATAAATAAATAAATAAATAAATAAATAAATAAAAACTAGTTAAGGGAGGGACGGTCAGTTTAACATCGCTCTCTCTTCTGACGGCTGTTGAGAAACACGGAAATGTGAAAAAGGCCCATTCTTTTTCAATCTTAAATGTATGTATTATCATGATTATATGTATTTCAGTTTTAATATGATAACATGTAGTAATGAATGTCCCGTTCTAGGGTTGGTTTTCACATGGTGAGGAACCGTCCAATCAGCGGCGGCGCGTTTGATCACGTGCTCGTGACGGTGCGAGAGACGCTGGTCGTTTTTATTTTGTCAGAGCCGCCATTAAATCCGCATCTAAATCAACATTCAGAGATTACAAACAGTATTCGTCGATATATAAAACACTATTCAACGATTGATATAAAGCGTAGAGATTAAAAAACACAATGGAAGCCGAATAACAACAATAAAGACAGACTGAGGTGATTTAAGTCTCTTTAATGAGGAGCTGCGCGCGGAGCGATGTGAGTATTTACATGTTTCAGGAGTAATAGTGTCTGTCGGAGTATTAATGTGATTTATTTATATGGCAGTGTCAGTGGTTAGAGGGACGAGCGTCAATAAGAACATTAACACTGTCAGTGCTGCGAGATATTAGTAAGAACATCTGTGCTGTGACATATGGGTGTCTTAACACTGTCAGTGCTGTGACTAATAACATTAATACTGTCACTAATAACATTAATACGGTCATTAATAACATTAATTCCGTCAGTACTGTGAGAAACGAGTATCACTAATAACATTAATACTGTCACTAATAACACTAATACTTACAGTACTGTGAGAAACGAGTTTCATAATAATACCGTCAGCACTGTGAGAAACGAGTATCACCAATACCATTAGTAATGTGAGATATGAATATTACAAATAACATTAATACTCTGAGAAATAAGAGCATCACGCTAAGATACGATACGAGTATTACAAATAAAACTAATACTGTGAGATATGAGTATCACTAATAACATTAATAATGTGACATATGAGTATTGCCAATAGCATTAATACTGTGAGATATGTGTCACTAATAACATTAATAATTTGAGGTATGAGTATTACAAATAACATTAATACTGTGGGATGAGTATTACAAATTACACTAATACTGTGAGATATGAGTATCCCTAATAACAGTAATACTGTGAGATGCGAGTATTACTAATAACATTAATACTGTGGGATGAGTATTACAAATTACACTAATACTGTGAGATATGAGTATCCCTAATAACAGTAATACTGTGAGATGCGAGTATTACTAATAACATTAATACTGTGGGATGAGTATTACAAATTACACTAATACTGTGAGATATGAGTATCCCTAATAACAGTAATACTATGAGATGCGAGTATCACTAATAACTTTAATACTGTGAGATATAAGTACAAATAACATTTAATACGAAATGTAAGTATCACTAATAATAATGATGTCAATTACAAATATCACTAATAAAAGTAATACTGTGAGATTTGAGTATCACTAATAATAATGATGCCAGTTACAAACTAATAACATCAATACTATCCATACTGTGGGTGTCAATAATATTAATACTGTCAGTGCTGTGAAATGCTAACGGACAATATTATTAATGCTCATATGTTACATCGCTGGCATTATAATTGGTAGCATTATTGGAAGTATTGAAGACTAGAGTATTAAAGATAGAATTTCTTGCGTTCTGTGTTTGCAGATTGGTTGTTTCCGTATAAATGTGTGACCCTGATGTAAGTGTGTGTTGTTGAGTGAGTGTGTGAGTGTGTGTGTGTGTGTGTGTGTGTGTGTGAGTGAGTGTATGAGAGAGCGAACGAGAGTGAGCGAGTGTGTGAGTGTGAGAGAGCGAGAGAGCGAGCGAGTGAGCAAGTGTGAGCGAGTGTGAGTGTGTGAGTGAGTGAGTGAGCGAGTGTGAGTGTGTGAGTGAGTGAGTGAGCGAGTGTGAGTGAGCGAGAGTGAGTGAGAGAGTGATCCATCATGACAGAGCTGTGTGTGAAGTGGTCGTGTGAGTACTGCACGTATGAAAACTGGCCGTCTGCTATTAAGTGCACCATGTGCCGGGCGCAGCGGCCCAGCGGAACCATCATAACAGAGGAACTGTTCCCATGCGGCGCCGGACACCGGAGTGACCCCGTGTGCAACGACAGCCTGCTCATCTGCCCCGATTCCAGCGCCCGGCCCCGCGTCCGCCCGGCTGAGTCCTCCGAGCACAGCGGCAAGTGGTCGTGCCAGGTGTGCACTTACCTGAACTGGCCCCGAGCGATCCGCTGCACCCAGTGCCACAGTGTCCGGCAGCGCTTGTGCAGCTCCACAGAAACCCCACAGACGTCCGGAACCGGCCCTCCAGCGGATCCGTGTGAGGAATACAACGACCGGAACCGACTCAACACACGAGCGCAGTGCTGGACCTGCTCGGTCTGCACCTACGAGAACTGGCCCAAATCCTCTTGCTGCGTGGTGTGTGACCACCCCAGACCCAACGACGCCTTCCAGCCGCGCGAGCCTGACGAGCCCTCGTCCGTGATTAACGAGCGCGAGCGCGGCGGGGCGCAGCGGCACTCGCCCTCCTCCTCTAAACGCGAGGCGGAGCTGCAGATCGAGCTGGCCGCTGGAGCTCAGAGCGGTAAGGAGGAGATAGAGATGGACTTCAAGAAGCTCAAACAGATCAAGAACCGCATGAGGAAAACAGACTGGCTGTTTCTCAACGCCTGCGCTGGTGAGTGCCTCTTTACTCGCTCTCGTAGGCCTTCACTGACTTAAGGTGTCTTTATACACTTAAGGCTGCTCCGTGCTAGCTCGAAATTCAGTGTTAATACATAATGTACCCTTAGCATTACAGTACACAGCTTTAATTGTGTAAATGCAAATGAGCAGCATGCCACGTCACAGAAGCGCTTTGTGAAAGGGGTCGTGACATGAGAAATCAAATTTGCCTTAAACTTTTGGCATATAAGAGGTCTTTGTACCATTAAAACATCCTGCAGGTTTAATCGCTTGAAACGTCCTCCTCGTTATAAACAAAGCATGTATTTAATCAAGCTCCAAAAATGGCTCCGAGGGGCAAGGTTACATCACGGGGCAAAAACAAATAGAAATGACAATCACTGCCGCGATCTTGTCTGCACTGGATACAGAATACAGATGCGTGTTCGCTTTCTGACACAGTCCAGCGCTCGAGCGTCGTCAGGACAAATGAGTGAAAGAACGTTTGGTCTAAACAGCTTTGTACAGATATCAGAAGGATCCCAGCGTAAGGAACAAGTGGATAGTTTATATTTAACGGCACCCCGGATCGTGTCGGAGGATGTTGTTTTGTAATCGAGGCTCAGAGTCATGGAGAGTTCACAAAGAATCTTTTGTTGAAAGATGAAGCCGCAGCTGCATCACAAACCATAAGTAAATGATTTCATAGTGCTGGAAATGACCTTTTTATTTTGAATATGTTGTTAAAACACGCATGCAGTAGCGAGGGGGCGTTGATGCTGGCCAATCACAACAGTGACCGATCACTGAGAAGCTTTAAAGGACACGCCCCTTAAAACAGCTCGTTTTAGACAGAGGGGATGAAAATAATCATTTTCCCACACATATTTATTAGTTTTTTTTTGTGCAAAAAACTTTATTAACATTATAAGGAAACCTCATGGAACATATTAAAATAATAAAAAACCTATGTCACGACAGCTTGGCATTAGTCTCGTTTAGGCCTGGTTTCACAGACGGGGTTTAGACTAAGCAAGGACTAGGCAACAGTTCAATTAGGACAAGTAATTTTTATTAACGTGCCTTAGAAAAAACATTACTGCTGTGCATTTTAAGACAAAACAGAGGCACTGATATATTTTAAGATCAGTCAGAGCAAGTTCTTTCAGTTAAAACAGCCCTGTAGTATAAATTAGCAATAAGGTTTGGTTAGAGTTTTAAAAAGTAAGCATGCAACACAAAAGCGAATCCTTCACATGACACGCAGAATCCAGACTGTCAATGATTTGATACAATCACAAACTTCTGTTTCCAGGTCTGTGTGTGTGTTTCTAGATCTTGTGATTTTTGCGAGTGTTTGCATTCAGGAGAGGTCAGAGAGCAGAGTGACGCCGTCTGAGATCATCTTCAACAGACTGAACTGACCATTGTATTCCAGCAGCTTTGCCTTGTAGAGTCTGGCTGTGATGTCACAGCGATGATGTCACGTGCGGCGCTTCATTGTCTTTTGTCTGAGCTGATGCTCGTGCTGCTGGACTCGTGACTCGTGACCTTCAGCGTTTCACTAGATGTGGAAATTTATGGAAAAAATGACAACAAACGTGTATAAGATGTCTTTTGTGTTGCTGATGGCGTTG
>CM071949.1:31260000-31262500 GCA_036784905.1 Acrossocheilus fasciatus | reverse complement strand
AACAGCGAGGGCTGAAAATCTTTGTGTTTAGTCAAAAGAATTTAGTTTTTTGAGTTTCTCTCCGTGCGTTCGTATCCGTCGTATGTAGACGTGCTGCATGTGGCTCTTTACATATGGAATGATGAGAATAAAAGAGCGTCATAAATGAGCACTTACACAAAGCACATATTCTTTAGAGGGTTTGAATCTGATCGCAGCAATCAGAGTTTATGATTTACTCACACTAAACGACATTTCTCACAGTGTTTCTGTTCCCTTCTGTTCTTTCTCTCGCTCTCTGCCCTGCAGCGACACGTGTGCGTTTTGTTCATTTGATTGTATTTATTTATGTCTTTCCTCTCTCTCTCAGTGGATACTGACCCGACTCGTACTGTGAGGAGAGACATGAGGAGTTTACTGACATGTTGAACCTGTGATCTGGTACCTCATTTGTGATGACAGGTGATTCCCAACAAGAGGAGAGCGAATCACACGGCTTTAACATTAAACTAGAAACACGTCTGCTCTCTCATCTTCTGTCTGCCTCGTTTTTTCCTCTGCACCTGAAATAATTACTCCACAGAAATGAACACTTCACTGACGGATCGATGGGCCGCTTCATATTTTTAGGGCGAGACACCACAGGCAAACTCTTTTCCATGCGCTGCCCAGTTTTGAGATCTCGGTCTGTTTTGCTTCTATAACATGTCTTCTGTCAGACCAGTAGAAACAAGCATCCTAAATACACATTTAAGTGTTTGTTTATTGCACTTTATCTAGTTGCGTCTGCAGATTTCAATTCCAATCCATTTCTTGAAAGAGATTGTTTTACACACACCAAAGTGTTATTCCTCTCTATATTCTGAAAGCTTTTAATAAAGGCGTTTGTTCATATTTCATTCACACTAATTGATACAACATTTTACTTAAAAAAAACAACAACATGGAGACAATGTGTTTGTGTTCTGTTTGTTGACAGGATTTTCTGATTTATGGAATGATGAATATAGAAACCCAAAATGCCTTCTGGAAAAACCTCTAACTCTAATATAACGACAAAATCAGACCTGGCTTTATCCCTTGTTCAGATTTATGTGCTGGAAATGTATGCAAATTAATGCATATTTAATTAGAAAATGCCTTATTTGCATATTTAAACAACAGAATTGTAATATAAAAATGTTTGGAATTCTTAATCAATTACATGGTGAGTCTCAACTTAAAGTAGTTTTGTCACAACATATAATTAGGTTCATCAAGGGTTAATCTCACAAAAACACTCAAGTAGCACTGTGATATTTGTATGTTATTCTCAACTGTGACTGCAGCACAGCAGCAGTCATCAGCAGCACAGCTGTATCTGCAGCAATACACAACAATACACTGTATAGGTCACAATTATACATTTTTCTGTTATGTCAAAAATCATTAGGATATTAAGATCATGTTCCATGAAGATATTTTGTAAATTTCCTACTGTAAATATATCAAAACTTCAATATGCATTGCTAAGAACTTCATTTGAACAACTTTAAAGATGATTTTCTCAATATTTAGATTTTTTTGCTCCCTCAGATTCCAGATTTTCAAATAGTTGTATCTCAGACAAATATTGTCCAACAAACCATACATCAATGGAAAGATTATTTATTCAGCTTTCGGATGATGTATAAATCTCAATTTCGAAAAATTGACCCTTAAGACTGGTTTTGTGGTCCAGGGTCACAATTGTGATTTTCATCACTGTAATACATTTTAAAATCGACATAAAGGAAACGTTGATTTTACACACATTTAACTTTAAATGTCACTTTAGACATGTTTTTAAAACTTTGTCACCGCTTCATCACAGTGAACAATCATTCACAAACAGTACAGTAGCGCCTCCTGCTGCACACGCGTGTAATGCATGTCTTATTATGATCAGTTCTGTTTAATAACGTTTTAATGTTTGAGGTGAATGTGCAGTACATGCACGCTTTTGTGCCTAAATATGAAACTGAAGCACCTGAACTCAGCAGTTTGTGATGTATTTGACCAGCAGATGTCCTCCCCATCCTTCAGAACAGTGAAGCAAAGTGAGGAGAGCTACAGGAGAGGTCAAAGGTCACACGCAGGGTCAGTCTGTTGTCCTGCGCTTGCATGCTCTTTACTACTTAAATGACGTATTTCTCGTATCTGGGCCAAGTGTTCAAGTGTGTGTCCAACTTTTCATCTCCTGCTGGGACACACTTACAGTGTCAAACACAAGTGTTTACAGAGCTTCATTTTAGTTTCAGGACTTTGCGTTTCACTAAATGTCTGTTCAGTAGTCCCTATAACAGAGCCGACACACTTTAATTTGTAGTGCTTCTAAATATTAATAATAATAAAATATTACAAATATTTTGGTAGTCAAACAAAGTGTTGCACGGTTTATTGGTGCAAAGAAAGTATATTTATTTTGTACAACATTTGCAACTGCTTTTTATCACTTAATTAAATTACACCAGAAAGGTTTCCGTGACCTCTTGTGAGATCT
>CM071949.1:31217500-31255000 GCA_036784905.1 Acrossocheilus fasciatus | reverse complement strand
TGCGCGTCTGTCTGTGTGCGTGTCTGTTTCTGTGTGCGCGTCTGTGTCTGTGCGTGTCTGTTTCTGTGTGCGCGTCTGTGTCTGTGCGTGTGTCTGCGTCTGTGTGCGCGTCTGTCTGCGTGCGTCTGTGTCTGTGCGCGTCTGTCTGTGTCTGTGTGCGCGTCTGTCTGCGTGCGTCTGTGTCTTTGTGCGCGTCTGTGTGCGCGTCTGTGTCTGTGTGCGCGTCTGTTTCTGTGTGCGCGTCTGTTTCTGTGTGCGCGTCTGTTTCTGTGCGTGTCTGTTTCTGTGCGCGCGTCTGTGTCTGTGTGCGCGTCTGTTTCTGTGTGCGCGTCTGTTTCTGTGCGTGTCTGTGTGCGCGTCTGTGTCTGTGTGCGCGTCTGTGTCTGTGTGCGCGTCTGTGTCTGTGTGCGCGTCTGTGTCTGTGTGCGCGTCTGTGTCTGTGTGCGCGTCTGTGTCTGTGTGCGCGTCTGTGTCTGTGTGCGCGTCTGTGTCTGTGTGCGCGTCTGTGTCTGTGTGCGCGTCTGTGTCTGTGTGCGCGTCTGTTTCTGTGTGCGCGTCTGTTTCTGTGCGTGTCTGTGTCTGTGTGCGCGTCTGTGTCTGTGTGCGCGTCTGTGTCTGTGCGTGTCTGTTTCTGTGTGCGCGTCTGTGTCTGTGCGCGCGTCTGCGTCTGTGTGCGCGTCTGTGTGCGCGTCTGTTTCTGTGTGCGCGTCTGTCTGTGTTCGTGTCTGTTTCTGTGTGCGCGTCTGTGTCTGTGTGCGTGTGTCTGCGTCTGTGTGCGCGTCTGCGTCTGTGTGCGTGTGTCTGCGTCTGTGTGCGCGTCTGTTTCTGTGTGCGCATCTGCGTCTGTGTGCGTGTGTCTGCATCTGTGTGCGTGTCTGCGTCTGTGTGCGCGTCTGTGTGCGTGTCTGCGTCTGTGTCTGTGTGCGCGTCTGTCTGCGTGTGTCTGTGTGCGCGTCTGTCTGTGTGCGCGTCTGTCTGTGTGCGCGTCTGTCTGTGTGCGCGTCTGTCTGTGTGCGCGTGTGTGTCTGCGTGCGCGCTTCTGTGTGTGTGTGTGTGTGTCTGTGTGTGCGTCTGTGTCTGTGTGTGCGTCTGTGTACGTGTGTGTGTGTGTGTGTGTGTGTGTGTCTGCAGGAGTATCTGGAGGCCGGAGCCGACATCATCGAGACGAACACCTTCAGCAGCACCAGCATCGCTCAGGCAGACTATGGGATGGAGGAGCTGGTGATTGTTTGATTCATTCATTATTCTGACTGGAGTGATGACTGGTTTGTTGATTGTTCAGCGGACTCTGATGGTGGTTGTGTTTCAGGCGTATCGGCTGAATAAAGCGTCGGCTGAACTGGCCAGGAGAGCGGCTGATGATGTCTCCGCACAGACAGGTCACACAGACGTCCGTCTCTGGTCATAGTGTGTGTGTGTGTGTCGTCGAGTGACGTTGGTGGTGTTGTTGTTGTTGGCAGGTTGTAAGCGGTTTGTAGCAGGAGCCGTGGGTCCCACCAATAAAACGCTGTCAGTGTCGCCGTCGGTGGAGAGACCCGACTACAGGAACATCAGTAAGACTGACCGTGTGTTTGAGAACCAACTCTGAACCCAGAGCACATGTGCGGCTCTTCATCACCCGTGTGTGTGTGTGTGTGTGTGTGTAGCGTTTGATGAGCTGGTGGAGGCGTATGCGGAGCAGGTGAAGGGTCTGCTGGATGGAGGAGCTGATGTTCTGCTGGTGGAAACCATCTTTGATACGGCCAACGCAAAGGTGCTACTGAACTCACACGGTCCGACACAAACCACCTTCACCTGACCATCAGTGACGATGTTTCTACGGTTTATGACTAGAATTTTTAAATTAATAAAATGATGTTAATTCAATTAAACTTAATAACTGCCAATTATTTATTATTATTAATGTGTATGTATGGATGGATGTATATGTGTGTGTGTGTTTGTATATATATATATATAATATAAATAAATAAAATGAGTTCATTTGCAAAAATATATAAAGCTGTTTTTAAAAATGTTCAAAAATCATGTTTGTTTTTTTTTATCCTACATTCCAATTCCAATAACTAAAAAATACAGCTAACTAACACAATAAAACACAAAAAAAAAACATGATTTATGAAAATTAATAAAAACGGAGTCATCTGTTTTTGTAAAAACTCTTCATATATATAAATATAAATAATTGGCAGTTAAAGGATTATCACAGTTTTGGAAACCCTGGATATATGAGGGAGCCTAATTTCTTTTAATTTCTTTTTAATTGATTTCTAGACCTGGAGAAATCATGGAAATGTATAAAATCTCTAAAAGGCAGTATCCATTTAAATACATTTTTCTGGTTGCGTCAGGCCCTAAAATGATGAAGATGATGAAAACTGATTATGATTATTAGCAGTAATAAATTACCAATATGTAAACTAAAATTTTTGAAATTCTTTAGTTTTTTTTGTTGTGTATTAACGTTTCTTGTCGTTTGTGTCTCTGTCAGGCGGCGTTATTCGCCATCGACAGGCTGTTTGAGGAGAGTTATGAGCCTCGACCCGTGTTTGTAAGTGTTCCGCGCTCACTTGATCTTCACGTCTGTTTCTCCTCACGAGTGTGTTTGACAGATGAACTCTCTCTCTCTCTCTGTGTGTGTGTGTGTGTGTGTGTGTAGATCTCTGGCACTATCGTGGATAAGAGCGGCCGCACTCTCTCGGGTCAGACGGGCGAAGCGTTCGTCATCAGCATGTCTCACACTCAGCCGCTGTGGTGACAATCACAGATTCTCTCATCTTTTACTCCTGTCGTAGTTCTACACGTTCTGTCTTCAGTTCCAGATGTATATTTGTAAGTGATGTGTGTGTCTCTCTCTCTCTGTGTGTGTCAGTATTGGTCTGAACTGTGCTCTGGGAGCGACTGAGATGCGTCCGTTCATCGAAGCGATCGGAAAGAGCACTGGAGCGTTTGTCATCTGTTACCCAAACGCAGGTGAGCTGATAATCGGGTGACAGAAGTGATTAGGGCTGTCAAATAAAAATGAGAATTTAGAATATTTGTCGAATTTAAAATAAAAATCCACATTCGAGTGCAAAAATGTTGCATTTGAGTTTCAGTTGTGCATCTGGCAGCCTTATCAGTGGTGCACAAGATGCGATGATTTGTGTGTTGATTTCCAGGGCTTCCCAACACATTCGGAGGCTATGACGAGACCCCTGACGTCACGGCGTCTCAGATAAAGGTAGGTCAGGCCTGTGAGTGTGTGCGCCGCTCTGCTTCTCTGCTCACGCTCCTCACACACGTGTTTTTCCCGTGTTTGCGGCAGGAGTTTGCGGTGGACGGTTTGGTGAATATTGTCGGCGGCTGCTGCGGAACGACTCCTGATCACATCCGGTGTGTGAACGATTGATCCTGACGGCTCTGGATCAGTGTGTGTGAGTGTGTGTCGAGATCGCTGAACTCTACTGTGTGTGTGTGTGTGTGTGTGTGTTTCAGGGCGATTGCTGAAAGCGTGCGTCACGTCAAACCCAGAGTTCCTCCTCCAGATGTGTACAGTGATTATATGCTGCTGTCAGGTGCGTCTGCTTTTCACCTGTCGTCATAATAATAATGATAGTAAATTAATTACTAATAATTAAGTCTATGAGACTGGTTTGTCTGTCCTGTCCTGTCGTGTGTGTTCAGGTCTGGAGCCGTTCAGGATTGGTCCGTACACAAACTTTGTGAACATTGGTGAGCGCTGTAATGTCGCTGGATCACGCAAGTTTGCCAAACTCATCATGGCTGGAAATTATGAGGTATTTCCCAAAAGGCTTATAAATCATACAGAATGAGTTTTGTTTGAAAATCTAAAAATGCGCAAAATTTCCTGTAGGGTGATAGAAAATACAGTTTGTACAGTATAAAAACCATTACGCCTGTGGAGTAAACCATAAAAACCTGTGTGTGTGTGTGTGTGTGCGCGCGCAGGAGGCGCTGAGCATCGCTAAAGCTCAGGTGGAGATGGGCGCTCAGGTTCTGGACATCAACATGGATGAGGGGATGCTGGACGGAGCCGCTGCCATGAGCCGCTTCTGTAAACTCATCGCATCTGAACCCGACATCGCGAAGGTCAGACTTCATAACCACCACGACGGAGCCGTTCGGTTCCAGTCTCTGTCCTGCGCAGTATATTCCAGAAAACAAGCAGCACTGGATCAACATTGCATTGAGAAAAAAAGACAAAAAAAACATTGCATTGGTGTTCAATTCACATTTTATTATCATGTTCAGAATTAAAGAAACCAAACACTGACAAACTAGTTAAACACTGTAAACTTTTCCTCCACAACAAATCCTTTACATTTAACAGTATTCATAACAGAACAGTAGAAGTCTAAAACAAACATAGATTATAGTGCCGTTCATTTGTTATAAACAAAGCCTAAACAAATTTATTTAAAGTGAAACTGAAGCTGAAACTACTGGCATGTGTAAATATGACATGCATATAAACGTGCTGATGTTCCTCTCTCGTTCAGGACCAATACAAATGTGGCTCTACACGTTTTGCATGTTCAACATTAACAGCATTAACAGTCACTTTGGAATATAAGCACAGCATGTTTCAGATCATAAGAAAGCAGTGTCAGGAACCAGACTGCGGTCTGCTAATGAGTCACCCCTGAACTATGACACAATCAATATATGAGCCTTTGTTGTGGTGAGTCTGACCCCTGACCCCTGACCCGCAGGTGCCGCTGTGCATCGACTCGTCAAACTTCGCTGTAATCGAGGCGGGTCTGAAGTGCTGTCAGGGAAAATGCATCGTCAACAGCATCAGCCTCAAAGAAGGCGAGGAGGACTTCCTGCGACGGGCGCGACAGGTGCGTCGCTACGGGGCTGCGGTGGTCGTCATGGCGTTTGATGAGAAAGGACAGGTGGGTTACTGTTTATCATCCCGTTATACAATCAGTTTCCAGTTTGATTTCACTAAATAATTTTGTTTGAAAATTAGTGGCGTGTGATATCGTCTGCGATTAATATCATAATTGTTGTTTTAACGATGTGCGTTTTGACGTTATCGAGTATTTTGCAAAAACCACTCAAACCACCTACAGAGCGCACGCATACATTACGTGAAGCGCATTTAGAGTGTGTTCTTTCACTGCATGATTCAGTCTATTAAAATACCTTTAGAATGATCACAAATTCAAGACGTGGAGGCAGAAAATGTATATATTTATACCACTTCATATAGTTGATCAATTTCACATAAAGAGTGCTGTTTTTCTACAAAAATTTCCATAATTACAAATGTGATGTTGATTTTTTTATAACGTTCAATAAACAAGAAGTCAATTAAGAGGCTTGTGTTTTAGACGCCATATTTCCTGTTTTTAATTCCAAACACAGCCACAGCACTGTTTAGCGTCTCTGAGCAACATAACGGTGTTTTGTTCCTGAATGAATCAACCGTTTAAATGATTCGGTTCAATCACAATGATTCACTTATTCACAGTGACTTGCTGCCACCTGCTGGTGGTTTTCATAATTTCAAATATCAGTATTCAATATTTTATGTTGAATATATCAAAACATTATTTATGCATTCATGTCCTGCATTAAACCGTGTGTAAACACATCTAAACACCTCTTCAGACGCAGCTTCTGTGTTTCCTCTGCACTGTAAGATGAATTTTATTGATTTTAATTTGCTTGGTAACAGTTCAGATGTCTTATTATTCTAATCCACTGATTAAATGTAAGAATTTGACTCAAAAGATAATGGAGACTTTTAGAAAAAATTGAAGAATGTTAATTTCTGTCACTGCTGTGAACTAATCACCACACAGAATATGAAGAATATCAAAAACTTTAGGAGTCGGTTTAAAATGCCAGCACAATAACACACTCAGCAAAATCTCATCTGATTTTCATTATTGATAAAATCCCAGAAAATATAGATATTATTACTTTTTTCTTTTGTCAATATTGCACACCCCTAATGAAAATCATCATTATTTGTTAATGAAAAATACCCATCTGAAGATTGATTAGAAAACACCAGTAATTTTTGGAGGAGGTTTATGCATTATTTTTGCTTTTAATTGAATTTGAATTATATTGTGATGTCATTCCAAACCTGCATGATTTTCTTTTGAAATTTAGAAAAACATCAAACCAAAATAACATTGGACCCCGTTGACTTTCTTTGTATAGACGAAACCCCTCTGAGACATGGCTCAGAATAACTTCTGTTGTGTTCCACTCAGGAGAAAAAGCCATTCAGGTTGAGAATAACACGAGTAAATGACAGAGTGATGAGTTTTGGCTGAACTGGTCTTTAGAGACGAGTGAATGAGACTTTAGAAATTAACCTTGTTTCGGTGTTCAGTTGGTTTGTGAGAACAAGCAGCGTCACCGTGTCTGTATAAGCCAAAATAATAATCATATTCAGATAATATTTGTGTTTATGTAAAAACTGGAATACTGTTACCTATTAATATGGACAAAAATCTCACTGGATTATTACAATTAATGGCAAAATGAACGTTTGTAAATGTAAACTGATATTTCCTCCCGACACACTCCAGCAGAAGATAGAAATAACTGACTTCAAGCCGTTCAGCTGGTAAAAACACTAGTGTTCTGATCATGGCCTCCGCTGTAAGACATTACCTTTTTAAACAGTAGCTAAAGCAGGTGTGAAGAGAAGAGACGGTTTAGTTTGGTGCAAGAAAAACTGACTAATATTTATAAGAGAGAAGACTCGATGCTAACATAGAATAAATGATCTTGAAATATTTGTAACTGAGAAAGCACGTGTCCGCTCGTCTGGTGTGTTGTAGGCGACAGAGACGGATGAGAAGGTGAAGATCTGCTCTCGCGCGTATCATCTGCTGATCAATCAGGTGGGCTTCAACCCCAACGACATCATCTTTGACCCCAACATCCTGACCATCGGCACCGGCATGGAGGAGCACAGCATGTACGCCGTCAACTTCATCAGAGCCACACGGATCATCAAGGTGTGTGTGTGTGTGTGTGTGTGTGACTGACTGACTGACTGACTGACTGTGTGTGTGTGTGTGTGTGTGACTGACTGTGTGTGTGACTGACTGACTGACTGACTGTGTGTGTGTGTGTGTGTGTGTGTGTGAGACTGACTGTGTGTGTGTGTGTGTGTGTGTGTGTGTGAGACTGACAGTGTGTGTGTGTGAGACTGACTGCGTGTGTGTGTGTGTGTGTGTGTGTGAGACTGACTGTGTGTGTGTGAGACTGACTGTGTGTGTGTGACTGCGTCAGTGTGTTTGTGTCTGCGTGAGTGAGTGTGTGATTGAGTGTGTGTGTGTGTGTGTGACTGACTTTGTGTGTGAGTACTTGTTTATGCTACATTGTGGCGAGTGGCCTGCGGTCCCCACGAGGGAAAAAAAAGATTAAAAATAGTAAATGATGTTAATATGAAAGTCAGGGGTCAGGGGATAGAAAATATCGTTTGGTCAGTATAAAAGTAATAGAAGTCTCTGGAAAGTCCCCACAATTCACAGAAACAAACGTGTGTGTGTGTGTGTGTGTGTGTGTGTGTGTGTGTGTGTGTGTGTGTGTGTGTGTGTGCAGGAGAGTCTGCCCGGTGCGAGGGTCAGCGGTGGTCTCTCTAACCTCTCGTTCTCCTTCAGAGGGATGGAGGCCATCAGAGAGGCCATGCACGGAGCCTTCCTCTACCACGCCATCAAGGTCAGTGCGTCTCCTCTCATGGGTCAGGAGGTTTTCTCACTGTAAACTAGGGATGCATCGATAGCATTTTTTCAGAACCGATCCGAAAATTCTGTGTATCCGCCAATCCTGATCCGATACCAGCGCAGTTTAAAATCAGTGTAGAATTTCTGTACTTCTGTGTGTTGACCTGATCAGCGCTGTTTTGTGTTAAACACAATCTGCTAAATATAGACAACTTCACTTTAATGAAAAATAACAAATGAAAAATATATAATCATAATCTATGACAAAAATACTGTTATAAACTAGCTTAGTGGATAATTCAGCTGCAAAAGATACTCAAAAGATAAATCATGGGTGCATAATAATTTTATAAAATCTAAACATTTAGTGAAACAACATTATTTTGAGGGGAACAAATAAAAGTTAATAAGTGTAGGACTACATCTGGTTAGTAATGTTACACATTGCTCCGTGTGTGTGTGTGTGTGTTCAGGATGGCATGGACATGGGAATCGTGAACGCTGGCAATCTGCCGGTGTATGACGACATCGATAAAGAGCTGCTGCTGCTGTGTGAGAACATCATCTGGAACCGAGACCCAGACGCCACCGAGAAACTCCTGCTGTACGCACAGGTACAGAACCAGACCAGAACCATCACATCCGGGTTAAAACAGAACCGGAGAACTTGATATTAACACAACCAGTTAGGTGCAAAAACCTGTTTGTTTACATGCTGTGATTCAGAGTGAATCCAATCTGATTTCACATTCTGAAAAGTTGTTTATTGAACCCTAAACTTTGCGATCCATTTCACGTGTTCATTGAAATGTGTATCACATGTGTCAGAAGTCTAGTCTAGTCTAGTATAAGATGTAAAACATATGCAAAAGTTTGCATCGCTGCACTGCACATGTGCAAGAGGGATTTTTGAATCTGATTGAGAAAATAAGAAAAGTGTTTACTTTTTTTTTTCTTTTTTTTTTTTTTTCTGTTGATTGGATTATTTCAAGTCTTCATTCAGATCCAGCTCAATTGGATCCGTTGCAGCGTTCACATAAGGGCTGTTCCGTCTGATTGAGCCATTAATCCCGTTACTAATGGATTATTTGGGTGCGAGAAATACATCACGGCTTCATGCTACTGCTTTACTGGATTAATTAGTGCTTATTGAACTTTAATAAAGGAGTGTGTGAATTGCTGCGAGGATCATGAACCGTCTCTGGAGGCGGTCTGTGTTGCTCTTGTTGTCATGTGCTGTTTCTGCTGTGGTTGATGTAGAGTTATGCTAAAGGAGGGAAGAAAGTGATTCAGACGGATGAGTGGAGGCTGGGCAGCGTGGAGGAGCGGCTGGAGAACGCGCTCGTCAAGGTCAGAGCGAGTAACACACACTCGTCACATGCTCGTTTCAGACACATTCGTGACCCTGGAACACAAAACCAATCATAAGGGTCCATTTTTTGAAGTAAGCTTTCCATTGATGTAGGGTTGGATGATTTGTGACCCTGCAGCACAGCAGCAGTCATAAGCAGCACAGCTATATCTGCAGCAATAGCCAACAATACATTGCATGGGTCACAATGATCAATTTTTCTTTTATGCCAAAAATCATTCGGATATTAAGATCATGTTCCATGAAGATATTTTGTAAATTTCCTACCGTAAATATATCAAAACTTCATTTTTGATTAGTAATATGCATTGCTAAGAACTTCATTTGAACAACTTTAAAGGAGATTTTCTCAATATTTAGATTTTTTTTTTGGACCCTCAGATTCCAGATTTTCATGTAATGACTGCTTCTGTGCTGCAGGGTCTTATTTGTCAGAAGTTAAATCTCCGGCGTGATGAAAGATCAGCGAGCGTGTGTTGAAGTGCTGTAGATGTGTGTTCTCAGGGTATAGAGAAGTATGTGGTGGAGGACACGGAGGAGGCGCGCGCTCAGAACGACCGCTATCCTCGACCGCTGCACGTGATCGAGGGTCCGCTCATGAACGGCATGAAGACCGTCGGGGATCTGTTCGGAGCCGGGAAGATGTTCCTACCACAGGTGACAATAAAACACTGATGCTGTTGATTCAGACCGAGGAGCTTGAGGATGGGGAGTACGGTTTTGCACTTTTTCTATTGGCTTTGTGGTTCCATGAAGAACCTTTAACATCCATGGAAGCTTCTCATTTATGGAAGGTTCTTTATAGTAGAAGGGGAACCCCGTTTTGGACCTTGATTTTACAGAGTGTACATTTGATGAAAGATTATAAAGATGATGAAACGAGCTGTAATGGGTCATTATGGGTCTCATGTCTGTTTGTGTGTCGTCAGGTGATCAAATCGGCCCGTGTGATGAAGAAAGCTGTCGGCCATCTGATTCCCTTCATGGAGAAGGAGCGAGAGCAGATGATGTCCATCTCTGGCTCTAATGAAGACGTGGTGAGCGTTCACTCCTCAGAAGATCAGGGTGTTTCTATACCAGTGAACACAACTCACTGAAGTGATTGCTTCTTAAGAAAATGTTACGATATTGTAAATGATGTATTAAAATGATACTGTTAATGTTGCCATGAATACAGCCATTGTTGCAGATACAGAGTTAAAACATAAATAAATGCTCACTAAAGCAGGAGTGTGATGATCACGCTTGTGCAGAATGACATGATTTCACAGTTCGTCTAGTCTGCTCATGAAGAACTGCTGATGTGTGTATAATGAAGATGAGCCGTGTGTGCGTGTGTGTGTGTGTGTGTGTGTGTGTGTGTGTGTGTGTGTGTGGTTCTCCAGGATCCGTATCAGGGCACGGTTCTGCTGGCCACGGTGAAGGGAGACGTTCATGATATCGGCAAAAACATTGTGGGTGTTGTGCTGGGATGCAATAACTTCCGGTGAGTCTGAGATTCTGTCGAGTGTGTGTGTGTGTGTGTGTGAGAATGTGAAAGTGTGTTTGGACCCTATGATCTCTGCCATAATGAAAACCGTTTGGGAATCTAGTCTTAAAAATGTAATTAATCATCACTGAATTAATCAAACTGAAAATCTCTCCAAGAAAGCACTTATATCACACAATCAAGGTTTTTTTTTTTTTTTTTTTTTCTTCCATGTTTTAATTTATACAGTAAACCTCTATTGTGCAGCATGTTATTTGACAAAAAAATAAAAATGCTGTTAAGGAGTTTCTTTTGATTTGATAACTTTTTAAAAGACTGATTAAACTGCTAAAATAATTATGGATTGATTACCACAGGTTTTTTTTATTGTAATTAAACCATTAAAACAGAATTAAAAGGTCATTTTGTGTTATCTACAATGCAAATGCACACAGCAGCTGTCCTGTGTGTGTGTGTGTGTGTGTGTGTGTGTGTGAGAGTGTGTGTGTGTGTGTGTGTGTGAGAGTGTGTGTGTGTGTGTGTGTGTGTGAACGCTGGTGTTAAGTGGCTCTTCAGACACTATCAGCTGCAGGTGTTTGATGTCAGATGGGTAAACGCTGCCATCAGTCTCTCTAACACGACCACAGCACCACAGGCTCATCGTGTGTGTGTGTGTGTGTGTGTGTGTGTGTGTGTGTGTGTGTGTCTCCTCAGGGTCATTGATCTGGGAGTCATGATTCCCTGCGACAGGATCCTGCGGGAGGCTATTCACAACAAAGCAGGTCAGTTTCTGCGTCTCTGGGCTGATGTCCTCTCACTGAAGGACTCGTCTCACGTGTGGCGCGCTCTGTGTCTGCAGACATCATCGGTCTGTCGGGTCTCATCACGCCGTCACTGGATGAAATGATTCATGTAGCCAAAGAAATGGAGCGTCTGGGCTTGAAGACTCCTCTGCTGATCGGCGGAGCCACAACCTCGAAGTACGACGTTCTCCAGGCGCTTGCTTGATTAACTTCAACATTTATACAATTTCTATTTAGCCATTAACTCTCATAAAGATGGTGTCATTAATTCTTCTGTAGATGTTTTAATGGCGTTTCTCATTTAAACTTCAGCAGCAGAAAGGATTTTAGAGTTGGACAGTGTGATCATTTCCATGAATCCAGTGATTTCAGTGAAGCGTTTCAAAATCCTGATTCATTTGCATCAGCACTCTTTTTTTATGTCTTATAATGTTTGAGTGAATCAATGTAATTATTCCTCCTAAATGTGTCTGTTAATTACACTGATGTGCTGAAGCTGAAACTGCTCATTTTCAATGTCCTGTCGAGTTTTTAGAGAATATCTAATTATTATGTTTATTTGGCAGAAAGGTGTCTTGATTAGTTTGTTTTTATCATATTGAATGTATTGAGCTGCAGTTACTGTGGTTGCTCTAATAGTTCAAAAACACAATCATCCAATGAAGCCACTTTACAGTAAATGCACAAATACTGAATATTATCAAATGACTGATGCCCTGATGAAGACGTGTGTGTGTGTGTGTGTGTGTGTGTGTGTGACTGACAGGACTCACACTGCGGTGAAAATCGCCCCGCGGTACAGCTCTCCCGTGGTTCACGTCCTCGACGCGTCCCGCAGTGTAGTAGTGGTGAGACGCCCGTCTGTCTGTCTCTGCAGCTAAAAACATTTAAAACCTGATGATGATGATGATGATGATGATGATGATGATGGTGATGATGGTGATGATGGTGATGATGGTTGTGTCTGCAGTGCTCGCAGCTGCTGGATGAAGGCGCCCGCGAGGATTACTTCGAGGAGCTCCGGGAGGAGTATGAAGACATCCGACAGGATCACTACGACTCTCTGAAGGTCTGACGCTCACATGATTACCGAGTGTTCAGCAACTGAAATGATTCGGCCCAAAATAGCAAAAAAAAAAAAAAAAAAGCTCTTTCGTGTATAAGTGAATAGACTGAATAAATTGTACTGAACAATGATATTTTAGGTGACGCGATCGAACAGCACTCGGCGTGGAGTGAGAGGCGCGCACTCTTTATAACGCAGCAGACACGTCACAGCGTTTAAAACTCTCCGAGAAAGACACTAAAATCATTAGAAGCTCCGACAGCGAGAGGCGTTCAGCGCTGATCTCACGTCTCTGACGAGAAGAGGAAGCTGCTGCTGGTTACCGTACGAGGATTGAAATCACGAAACGATTAGTGAATAACCTGCAGAACGTTATGTTTTCTGACAGCGACGACGAGCTCGTTAGCCAGGGATCAAAGTCAAGACAATCTGTTCCTCGTCAGCTGCTCAGTCACGCTTTTATCAGTGTTTACAAGCATGTGACGACGCGATACGTGCCACAGACATCTTCCCAAACTCATAATGAGAATTATTTATAAATCTGATGATGTCAACAAAAAGAAACACTGAGATCTTCTGCAGGTTTCCGCCAAAATAAAAGCTCCGTCAACATTCATAAATGATAGAATTATAATTTTACTGTTCTTCTGTAAAATACAATAAAAAATAAGACTAATAATAATAATGATGATGATGATGATGATTACCACAGCTCTGTTAATACATTTATTATAACATTCACACACAGTGTTCAAATCTGTAATATTTTCTTCTGCTCAGCAAGGCTGCATTTATTTGTACAGTAAAAATACAAAAACAGTAATGGGAAATATTATTAGTTTTAAATAACTGTTTTCTATCTGTTAAACTGTAATGTATTTCTGTGATGCGCAGCTGTATTTCCAGCATCATTATTCCAGTCTTCAGCGTCACGTGATCTTCAGAAATCATAATAATATACTGATCTGCTGCTCAAAGTGTTCAGTTTTCCTTTTTTGTCTTGAGCCAATCACACCTGATTCAAGAAGCGGGTCTCAAAAATGGCCAAGAAAACATTATTATTTTACTAACTTATTAATTTGAAGTTGAATGGTGCTTTGTTGGTATAATGTCTGCTAGAATGTTAAAAAATGTTCACTGTAACTTTTTAATGTTTTGTAATTTGTAAAAGACAAAACCGTAAAAAGCCCATTTTGGCTGTGTATTTGATGCGATGGTGAACAAACTGGCAAAATAATGTGAAAACTGTGTTTGGCTTCGGCCAAGAGTTTTCACTGCGGTGCGTCATAAAGCTGCTGGTTTCCTGAGCGCTGACGCTGATGTGTTTCCTGCAGGACAGACGCTTCTTGTCTCTGAGTCGAGCTCGAGAGAAGGGTCTCCATATCGACTGGCTCTCTCAACCCAGACCAGGTATTACTACCTCCACCCCGCTCAACTAGTCTCAAACTAGTCTTAAAACTGCTGATGGTTAGTATCAGTGTTGGGGGTAATGCTTTACAAGTAACACAAGTAATCAGATTACTTTCTCAAGTAACTAGTACAGTAACGCATTACTTTTTAATGTAGATGTAAGTATCTTTCAAATACGTAACTCCAGTTCCTGTGTTCCTCATGTATTGAGTGACAGCTCTGGTGAAATCAGGAGTAAGTGCAGAGCGTTGTGTGAGAACATGATCTTACTGTAGTTCTACACTAAATATGAGCATGTGTTTACTCACCTCACCTGCACACAAACACACTCAGTGTTCCTCAAAATCACTAAAAACAGTCAGATGCAAACTTAGAATATTATACAAACCTACAATAATTAAATGTTAAATAAGATAAATATTATGTATTTAATCCCATTTTATTAATCAGTGTCTTTGCTACTAATCTTCGATGATCTAATTCAACCGTACTAATAAGCAAATATGACACAATTGTGTTTGATTTGAGTTATTTCTGAATAGTGTTGATCTTTCTTCTCCTGCGTTATATTCTTCGGCGTCTCTACTGTACAGACGTGAATCTACATCTCCTTCAGTCTGAGACACATTCACTTCACTTTAGGTGTGAAAGGGCTTTTACATTTGTAAAAGAAAAACTTTTTTTATATTAAAAACAAACAAGCAAGCCCTGCTCAAATTTAAAAAGTAACTCAAAAGTAACATAATGGATTACTTTCCAAAAAAAGTAACATAATTAGTAAGTTTTTTAGGTAGTGATGTAATATTGTAACGCATTAGTTTTAAAGTATCTCTCCCCAGCACTGGTTAGTATGTTCACAGAGTATCTCAGGTAGTGAGATACTGAGATACTCTTCTTTTATTGGTCAGTTTATGTGTGTTTGTGTTTGTCTGCAGTGCGGCCGCAGTTCTTGGGCACTCGCGTGTTTGACACGTATGACCTGCGTAAGCTGCTGGACTTCATCGACTGGAAGCCGTTCTTTGACGTGTGGCAGCTGCGGGGGAAATACCCCAACCGCGGATACCCCAAAATATTCAAAGACAAAACCGTGGGTGCGTCTGGTTTGCTGCAGTAGCGGTCCCTGAGGGTCAGAGGTCAGCGTGGGTGATGTGTGTCACACGTGTGTTTCAGGAGAGGAAGCGCGGCGTGTGCATGACGACGCTCTGAAGCTGCTGAACCGGTTGATTGACAGCCGAGGACTGCAGGCCCGTGGACTCGTGGGATTCTGGGCCGCTCGGAGTGACGGCGACGACATCCACCTGTACGCTGATGATGTCACGACACAAACCGCCACACCTGTCGCCACCTTCTACGGCCTCAGACAGCAGGTGAGATCACACTAAGACCGGAAGAGACCGTATGATTGACATGTAATGAGACCAATCACAGTTCAGGGTTTTTGAGTGCCGTTTAGGGCTGGATGGATCCGAGTTAGATGGTACAGCAATTCATCTTTTTTAACAGTGGAGCAACTAAAATAAAAAAAATAAAATATACATAAAATCTAAAATATATTATTATGAAATATAATTTTATAAATAAATAAAATAAAAAATATAATGTATATGTATGTGTGTGTAAAATAAAAAAAAATATAAAAGATAAATAAGTTATATATATATGCACGCGCACACATACAAATAAATAATATAAAGTAAAACTGAATGACATGAACAATAATTCCTTTTTTCATAGCCTGCAGATTTGTAATTAAAAATTAAATTTGATTAATCGCCCAGCCCTGACCACAGTAATAGACCAGTGTGTGAAGAAATGCATGAAATGATTATCCAGCGGTTGTGATGTGACTGTTTTCCTCCCGCAGGCGGAGAAGGACTCTGCGAGCTCCGAGCCGTACCTGTGTCTGTCTGATTTCGTGGCTCCTCGTGGCAGCGGCGTTCAGGATTACGTGGGTCTGTTCGCCGTGTCCGTGTTCGGAGCGGAAGAGCTCAGTAAGAGGTTCGAGCAGCAGGGAGATGATTACAGCAGCATCATGGTCAAAGCGCTGGCGGACCGACTCGCAGAGGTACACACACACACACACACACACACACACACACACACACACACAGAACATTACAACACGATATTTCTCATCCTCTTGAAGATGCAAATTATTGAAATCTTGCAGTCATATATTTGTCCACTTAATTTGACCAAGACTCGTCTAGTGATGGCGAAGTGAAGCGTTCTGAACCAGCGACACTTTCATCACAGTTCTATCAGACCAAGGTTCATTACTCGAAGCTTTTCAACTCGGTTTATTCTGTGTCCATCTAGTGGTTATAAAAATGAATAACGCCTTCCAAAGTGCTGTTTTCTGTTACAGCCGCTGGTTTCACATCTGGTTCTACAAATGATAATCGTTTTATTTGATTGTATGTAAATAATGGTCATTGTCAAATTCATTCATTCGTGTCAGTGTACTGCTGCTAAAATAAGTCAAATAAATCAAACATAAATTCATAAATTAAATCTGTGATCTGTCTATTTTAATTCTGCCTCAGTCCTTAGACTGTTATTTAATGGACAAAGTTCATTTGAGCTTAATATATAAATTACAATTTAAAAAAAGCAATGCTAATGTAATATAATGTAAAGGAGACGGTGAGGTTTGCTTCGTTTGAACCAGATACTGAAGCAGTCGTGGTTTTCACGCGAACGAAGCTTTGGACGTCATAGATTACGTGCTTTTGACAAAACGAGTCAAGCTCCGATACAGTTGTGCTTCTGTGTGAAATGTGTTGTTTTTTTGATACAAGCTTCGGAGTTTCCGTGTTGAACCAAGAACGATAGTGATAATTACACGAGTGTCCACACAAACACACAGCATGCTCTGTTTATTATAAGCGTGCTGCAGTTTTGTCGTCTGTCGCTGTAAATGCTCGAGCTCTTTAAAGTCAGATGCATTCTGGCTGTCAGTGTTTTTATTGTTCAGGAATGGGCCTTTATGCAGGAAGAGACCGTCTGACGGACGTGTAAGTCAGTGCTCACGTTGAGTTTTCTCTCCTGCGGCAGGCGTTCGCCGAGGAGCTGCACGCTCGTGTGCGCAGGCATCTGTGGGCTTACAGCAGCGAGGAGGATCTGCCCGCGTCTGACCTGCACCGGCTGCGGTATGAAGGGATCCGTCCGGCCGCAGGATACCCCAGCCAACCCGACCACACCGAGAAACACACCATGTGGAAGCTCGCAGACATACAGGAGAAAACCGGTGAGATGCAGACGCGGCTTTAGAGCAGGCTGCGTTTGCATACTTCATTCACACTGGTCGTCTTTATCTCATCTGTGTGCTTAATGATTAATGATTTATGACCCTGAAGCACAAAAGCAGTCATAAGCAGCTCAGGTATATTTGTAGCAATAGCCCACACACAGAAAAATAAGGGTTTAAAATTGTACCTTTTTGGGTACAATAGCTTAAAAGGACATATCTGTACCTTTTTTACCCCTAATAGCTGTTAAAAGCTGTTGTACCCAAAAAGGTGCAATTTTAAACCCTTATTTTTCTGTTGTATGGGTCAAAATTATCCACTTTTCTTTTATGCCAAAAATCATTAGGATATTAAGTAAAGATCATGTTCCATGAAGATATTTTGTACATTTCTTACTGTAAATATTTCAAAACTTCATTTTTGATTAGTAATATACATTGCTAAGAACTTCATTTGGACAACTTTAAAGGTGATTTTTCTCAATATTTAGATTTTTTGCTCCCTCAGATTCCAGATTTTCAAATAGTTCTCAGACAAATATTATTATTTATCTTATTTATTCAGCTTTCAGATGGTGTATAAATCTTAATTTAAAAAAATTGACCCTTATGGTTGGTTTTGTGCTCCAGGGTCACATTTAGAAGTTTGCAGTGAATTTAGAAAGTTAACACTAGGGCTGTGAATCAGTTCCCAAAAACAGCCAATTATGAGATTTTGGGAATCGAGAGTCCATCACGAGCAATCTTTAAGAGCCCTCTTTAATTCAGAGCTAATCATTAATTCTCCTCTCGCTCAATAATAGAGATTGGACATCCGATTCATTTCTGCAAACATGTTCATTTGTTTTAATGAACTGGTTCAAAAACCAATTCAGTAGTTCTTTTATGAAACGCATACAAAGGAATCTTCATATTAGGAAAAGGCTCTTCCTACGACCGTTAATGTGATTAGGTGAACATATTCCTCCCAAAAAAATAAAAAAACACAAGTAATTGATTCTTTGAGTTGACTCCATCAAGTCCAGAACAAGGCAACAAATCAAACAAACCTAGTCAACACTGTTCTTTTGCTGCAAACACTTATATTTCCGTCCAGAAACTGATCTTTAGATTAAAGGATGACGTTCCTCAGATGTTTGTGTGTCCGTGCTGATAGGATCTGACCGTGTCTCCATCCTGAAGCGTCTCAGCGTGTCTCTTCATGTTCTCCTGCAGGTATCGGTCTGACGGAGTCTCTGGCCATGACTCCCGCCGCATCCGTATCCGGCCTGTATTTCTCCAACCCCAAATCCTGCTATTTCGCTGTGGGTAAAATCACTAAAGAGCAGGTATGAACCTCACGTTTACCATCAGATCCACTAACCAGACCATCCAGTCGTTCCATCTGAACCTCTTCCTCAAAGGAAGCATTCAGCAGGGTTCCCGCGGGTCCTTAAAAAGTCTTGCATTTAGTTGTATCAAATTTAAGGCCATAAAAAGTCTTAAATTGTACAAGAACAAGAACATTGTACAGGTCTTAATTATGATTTCAAGAGGTCTTAAATTTGGGGACGGAAAGACCAGAATTGCGATTATGGCTGAATGTGACAATTAAACTTCAAAAGGCTATGATTTCATTAAATAAACATGAGCTGTTGTGTTTACTGCTGTTACCGCGGAAACGGTGTTATTTCTGCTGTTCTGAAAGCGCCACCTGCTGGCAGAGAATGAATGTGCATTTTCAATAAGCCTGTTGTTTTTGTTCAGACCAATGTGAAAATCAACCCATGTCTTTACCCTGCAAACACGCAGAGCTGTAAATGTGAACTGGTGGATCGATAAGAAGATAACTCAGTATAAAAATCGAAACACTAAAATGTATTTTATATTAGTTCTGTCAAGCAATTAATCGCGCCCAAAATAAGTTTTTGTTTACATGGTACACACTCATATATTACGTAAATACAAACACATGCATGTATTATTTAAGAAGAATATGTTATGTTTATATATTAAATATTTATATTTAATATAAATGTATATACATATATTTTCAAAATATATACTGTATGTGTGTGTATTTGTATATACATAATAAATAAACAGTACACATGCATATAGTTTGTAAACAAAAATGATTATTTTGGATGTTTAATCGTGATTAATCATTTGAAAGCACTAATTTATGTTGTTTATTTAATATAATACTTAATTGATGATAATTGTTTAATATAATAATTATTACTTTTGACTCTTTTCTTAAAAATGGTTTAAAGGCGGAAATGTGAAGTGTATTGTTTTATAAAACTTTTTGTTTTTGTGAAAACTTGTATCTGAGCTGTAAATCTATCTTTTTAGTCACTTTACTGTTTAATATGTTGCTATAGACATGGCTCTACCCTGCTCATATGGTATTCATTTTATTTGTGCAGGTCTTAAATTTGAGATTAAAAATCCTGCAGAAACCTGCTTTAAGGAAGTGGTTTTGGCAGAACAATGACAAATTTTCACCCAGTTCCAAATGATGTGGCCATTAGTTGTATTTGCATTTATTTATTGTTTATTTATTCGTGTGATAATCGTGTGGGAACAGGAAGTCTGTGTGACCTCAGTCTCTCTCTCTCTCTGTTGGTCAGGTGGAGGATTATGCCCACAGGAAGCGGATGGAGGTGTCGGAGGTGGAGCGGTGGTTGGGTCCGATCCTGGGCTACAACACCGACTGATGCTAAACCGCTCAGATCTGGACAGCGCTGCAGGGAAAGCCCTGAATCATCAGCTGTGACAGACTTTTTGTTTGGATGGTTTTGTCCAGAAGGGTCCAAAAACACTTGTCTTTACACTACAGAGGTGCCATACAGAGCGCTGCTTTTAATTACATTTCTATTTTTAATAGAACCTTGACAAGCACTTATTATATTTTTTGTCCTGTGGGTTATATAGGTTGATATCTTAAGGGTACAAAATACCAGCCTGACTTACAGATTCCAGCAGATCCTTTAATTATTTCTTTTGATTCTTAAACTGATGTGGATTTAGTTCCTGGAGTCACTAGATTCAGCAGGTCTCCGGTAAGCAGAGTCAGTTCAGTGACGTCTGTCATCTAACTCTCTGTGTGTCTGCCTGTGGGTTTGACTATTTCAATTGACATAATCAAGGTCCATAAGAACAAATGATCAGTTTTAGTATTAATATTAGAAAATCATAAGGACCTGTTATTCAATATGGTGCTTTAAATGTAATGCACAATCCTGCTGTTTTATTTTGGTTTTATAAATTTCAGCTCACAAAAATGAGTGAAACTGATAATTTCACATTTAAGATGAACATTGAAAGATGTGCTTTCTATATTTTCAGATAAACCAGCATTAAATCAAAACTCTGTGTTTGGTGATTTATGAGTGTGTAAATATACTCAGCATTTAATTGTCACACACACAACACACACACACACTCAAAGTCTGAGACCACAGTAAAAATATGGCATCTTATTTATTCAGGAAAGTAAATGAGTGTTGTTGGTTATGTGGGTCAGACTGAAGCTGAAGATGCTCTTTAGATCTCAGATCATGATCATTGGGTTTAGTTCATGCTCACGTTTTCTAGCTGTAAAATCATTTTAATAATGTCACTTGTAATGCATAAAATGAAAATGTGTGCCATAATACTACATGCATATTATGGGTTAACTTTTTCCAAGGTTTAAATTTACGTATTCAGATTTTATAAATGGTATATTAGTGTACACATTAGTCAATATTAGTGTTTTATTAATCGGACAGAATTTGGTTTCTCTATGATGTCTACTGTCCATTACAGTCTAATGAGTCCATGTAGAGCAGATACTGGGGCTTTTGTTGATTTTTTTTTTTTTCCCCTACAAACAAAACCTGTAGGACTTTTAAATGATATTGTTACAAAATCACAAAGATTATTAGCCAAAAACAGTGTCACTGGTGTCGGTTTAAATTTCACACATGCATTAATTGTCTTAATTTAGGTACTCTTAAGCTTTTGTGCTAAAGTCAATTTGGGATTTTATGTTAATATTCCAATAATTTATCAAAGTTAACATGTTCGCGGCTGTTTGATGTCGGTTGATGGTCACGTGACATGCAGGTCAACGATTCGTATTTTTATTATATATTTGGATTATTTGTTGTTTTGCGTTTTTATTTCTAATTTTTTACATTTTATTAATTATTAGTTTCGTCAAGTCACGAACCCTATTATTATTATTATTATTTTTTTTTAAATCTCGCGCTAAATGTTCCCGCTCTAAATGCTCACACAGTGATCGTCGCGGTTTGGTTTCTTCTGACGTTAGATCTTCAGCTCTGCTGTGTAACTGGAAAACTTGTCTGAAATGTAAGTTACTTGATATAAAGTTGTTTTTTTTATTGTTTTGTTGTTTAAAAGCTCACAGTCGTGCTGTTGTTGGTCCAATTACAACCTTCAGGAGAACAGCGCGACTCCTACTGTTTAATTAAACGAGAGAATCTGTTGGTTCAGATAACGTAGTTCTGTCGTTTAATATTCGTGAACAATAGTTTACCTCAGCATTTTAAAAATGGTTCATATTTTACACAGATAGAGTCGTGTTCGCTCCGGTGTCCTCGGGATGGCGCTATTCGATGCTGTAACGGTTTAACGGTCTCCCGCTGCGTCAGCGCCGGTTCTCCAGCAGAGGGCGCACGCTCATCTGCATAGCCCCGCCCTCTGAGTATGTCAGCCGTCCAATGATAGTGCGGCAGGAGACACCCGTTACACCCGCATCAGAGCCTCCGCCGCCGCCGCCTGAGAGCTTCATCTGTCCGGTGAGAGGCTCCGAACCCGCGCCGAACCATGACGGACGGCGAAGCCGAAGATGAGATACAGTTCTTACGGACCGTGAGTACCGTGTGTGTGTATGTTTGTATGTGTGTGTGTGTGAGATGCTGCGGTGCTGATGCTGCGGGAGTCACCGGCATCCGTCCGGTTCTCTGCGCTTGAACTGTTGAACGTGGGTGTGAGGAAACCGATCGCGCGTTATGAGCGCTTATGAAGGCGAATGCAGTGCGTATGTCAGCTGCAGTCCTGATGATGAAGTCAGTGCTGAGCTCCACTGCAGACGCTCAGTGTTTACTGTGGTGTCATGCTGCACGAATGCTGCAGATTATTCAAATGAACCGGCTGATTGATTGATTCAGTACAGTGTGCATTAATAGAGGCGTTATTATTGATCAGTGTGGGAAATGTGCTGCGTTAACAGTCACTGAATGATACAGCAAATATTGAAAGACCTACAGGAACAATACAGCTGATTGGGTGCGGATTGTATTGATTATAGGTGACAGGTGTTGAGCAGTCATGTGTGTAAGCACACATATCAAATTTAAAGTTTAGGAATCTGTGGTGATGGTGTTGGTCTGATGTGAATAACTGCATCATGTTGTTTGTTATCCATAATAATAATAATAATAATAACAACATGGTGAGGTCGTATCGCCTGTGGCTTCTTTGCATTCATGAGTGTCGTCAGTGCAGATGTTTGCAGCATCGGTGTGTTTGTGTGGAGTTTGGTTCGTCTGGAACCTCATGCATCAGTCCTGCCCGCAATCGATCCGTTGATTGTTGTTCCAGCAGCACAAAAACACCTAAATCGCCCTGATGAATAGATAGAAGCGCAGCTCTATCGCCTTCAGTAAACACACCAGCAGAAAATCATTAGCAAGCATTACATGTTAAAAACGGCATTGATTCTCTCCCCCCCCCACAGCTCAATGCAGTGCAGGTTACACGGGACTGAGTCCAGCGTGTGTGTGAAATGAACACCCTCAGATCACCCTAATGACATGCACTGGATATGATGATGCATCTGAAGAACACATTCACCTCAGGAGTAATGAACAAATTAAGAAAACCTGTTTTAGCTTAATTTTTTTGCACTGTGACATTATTTTATCATCATAATTTGTGTGTTTGTGTATATATATATTCCATGGTAATTCATGGTAGCGTTGTTGTACTGCATTTAATATGCATTTTTTTAAATTTAAATCATCAATCAAATTTCTCCGTGAATCATATATATATTAAAAAGTCTATTAATATTCTCCATGATTAATTTGTTAAACAATTCATAAATTATTGCTTTGCAAAAATTACAAATTATAAAATAAAACGTTGAGACTGATTGTAGTAGTGAGGCTGCAACAGAAACATGTGTTTAATGTAACAATACAGAAACACTTACTGGTCCTAACACTTTTTCTTACAATTACATTTTTGCATCTAGCAGATGCTTGTATCCAAAGCGTGTTTCTGTAAGCATCGTAGCGGATCACATGGGCGCATCTCATGCAAACCGTGTGGCGACGCTGTGATGTAATCTTACAGACTGGAGTCTTGCAGTGAAACCTGGGAAAGAGATTTTGTAACAGCAGCGAGATCATCAAACTGCCTGCTTTCTCTCTTCTGTCTCTCTCTCCACACAACATTAATATTTGATAAGATTCTCCTGTTACATAATCGAGAGGGAAGATAAATGAGCAGAGGAGTGTGGAGCTGTCTGTCTCTCTCTTCTCCTGTCGAGCTCAGAGTTTCTGTGTGACCTGAAAACAAACAGCCGTGTCATGAGCAGACGACCTCACCGTCCGCGGCCACGTGGAGTTAAGCCGCTCTGATTGGTCGCCTGTCCAGCCGCTTCAGCCAATAGCAGCCGCCAGCATCTGTCATGCATTTCAATATTGTTTCATGTCAGAAATTTGATTATCCAGTCAAGTCAGGTTTATTTATGCAGCACTATTCATGATCGCTTCAAAGCACCTTTACTGATTGGATTACTATATCGTGATATGCGTCATTACTGTGATTAAATTAACGAAAGATTTAAATTAAATAAAAAGATTTGATTCATTTCACCCACATGTAAGTGTTTTTATCAGGGAGCTTCTAAAGCGTTCTATAGTAAACTCTATAGTAAGGCTCTATAGTATCACGATAATTTTTTTTTCATATCAGTTGATATCGATAATTATCACGTTAAATGTCAAATTTTTATTTCTTTTATGTTTAAAGGCAGATTTTTGCTCCAATGTGAAAGTTGTAAAAACCAGACGGTTAATTGTTTTAAACTATTCATGGTCATTTTTATATGGTGAAATTTAATTATTCTGACGGTCTGAGGTGTTTTTTTTAACCATTGGTCTTCCATAATAGCATACATTTAGATCATGATAATCACAGTTAAAACCACAGATATAGCACCTCAATACCATGGTAAAAAGCACGCTTCAAATGGCTAGTGTTTTTTCGTTCCGCCTTTGCCTTTAAACATTATATCAAACACTTATCGAACTCTTGTTATCATTTACCGAGGGAATTTATGTCGCACAATAATTTTTGTTATTGATTTATCGCTCAGCCCTACTTTATGGTGAATTCTGTAGGCAATTCTGTAGTGAATTCACTAGTGAACATTGAAGTAAACTCTGTACTAAACTCTAGTGAATTCTGTAGTGAACATTATAGTGAATTCTATAGTGAACTCTACAGTAAATTCTGTAGTGAACATTATAGTAAACTATAGTGAATTATATTGAATTCTAGTGATTTCTGTAGTGAACTCTATAGTGAACTCTGTAGTCATTTCTATAGTCAATTACATAGTAAACTTTAGTGAATTCTAGTGATTTCTGTTATAAACTATAGTGAACTAAGGGTGGGCGATATGGAGAAAATCACATATATATATATTTTTAGAAATATCATGATTTCATCACGATTCTTTGTCATGTTGGTTTTACTATTTTGTCTGAGCAGTGCAGCCAAACTTAGTTCCCTATTATAAAGACAAATCCTTTCAAGGTAACAAAATATAAAAAAGAATGGTGGATATTTAGGCCAAAGTGGGCGAAGATGAAAATCTTTATCATTATTTTATCTTTGTTATTAAAAAATAAGAACAAAGATACACATTAAAAATACACATATTATACAAATAAAGCAAACAGGTACAATAGGCATATTTAGCAGGAACATTCAAGAAATTAAATGAACAAGTATAAAAAATAAAACCATATATAGATTGATTCCTATTAAAGTAACCTATTATTATTTTTATTTTCTTCAGTCAAGAGTAGCGAGTTATTTTTTTTCTCTTTGTGTTTCGTTGTTTTAACATTAAAGAATAAATATTCTGTCATCTGTCTGTCGATTTTGTCATAGTGTTTTATATTTATACCATCATTTACTCACTCAAAATTAGTTTTAAACCTGAATGAGTTTCTTTCTTCTGCTGAACATACATGCTATTTTGAGGAACGTGGAAAACCAAACAGTTGCTGGTCCACAATGAATTTGATAGTAGGAAAAAAAATACGATGTAAGATGCTGTGGACCAGCAACTGTTTTTTTTTCCACGTTCCTCAAAATATTTCTTCAAAATATCTTCTTTTGTGTTCAGCACATGAAAGAAATTAATACAGGTTTGCGGAAACATGTGAGTGAGTAAATAATGACAGAAATTAAATTCTGTTGTGAACTCTATAGTCAATTACATGTAGTGAACTCTGTAGCTAATTCCTACAGCTTGTTTTTGATTGTTTAAAAGGCATTTTTGTAAACATTTCCTTTGATTTTTTTTTTTTTAAGAGTAATCAAATTAGCATATATGTAAATAATGCATTGTGGCTAATTAGCATATGATTCCTCTGGACAGTGTTGTTGGTCGGCAGCATTTGTAATTCACATCGCTAACAAAGTGTCATAGTATGAGCATTAATACCAAAGTATTCTTTGAGGTTTCACGTGAATGTATGAATAAATTAATATGGTAATCATTCAGTACGTGGTATAACCATCCTGGTCCCGTGGTGAATCTGCTGGTTAATGAGGCTCTGGTGAATAGTGTGTGATGTTAGGGTTAGATGTGATTCATAACATCACACTCACAGTCATGCTGTTGTTCTGAATGTCATCTGAGCTGTGATTGGGCTGTAGGGTCAGTGCAGGTGATCACATGACTGACATTCAGAGCAGCAGCACGACTGAGTGATTATTGATGTAATACAACAGAACATTAAACCTGGTTTAATGTCGATCTCGAGTCATCAGATCTGTCTGTGTGTGCGTGTGCGTGTTTGCCCGTCCAGTGTGCAGGAGAGAGCTGTGTGTGTGTTTAATAGAGTCACTGCAGGTCTGTCTGATTTACTGTGTAATTAAGAGAGCGAAACACAGAGAGAGAGAGAGAGACAGGAAGAGTTTCTTGCTCTGGTGTCACTGTGATGTAGTGCTGGTGTTTGAGCTCAGTGCAAGAGTGTGTGTGTGTGTGTGTGTGTGTGTGTGTTTACTGCTGCTGTGAGATCAGAATAAAACCAACAAACTGTAAAATAAATAAAAATAAAACACACAAATTCATTCAATGTTGTATTTGAAATAAATAAATAATTTAAAAATAAAAACATAAAAACAAAACAAAAGATGAAAAAAGTGAAATATTTGGTGTTTACCTGCATGTCATGTGACCGTTAGTTGTCAGTCAGGCCATCTGACCGGATTATAGTGTTAACTAGTGGGTTGTAAGTAGTGCTGGGCGGTATACCGGTTCATACCGAATACCGGCGTTTATTTTTGAAAGCGTGAAAGTTCTGAAGCTGTAGAACGTGATGACACAGAAGAACCCATCCACAATATCCAGCGCCCGCTGCCATCAGCTCCTGCATCTCACACACACGAGCGCGACTTTAGCACTATATTGAGCCACTTTCATACCCTTTTAGCTGCTTTTTTCAATACAATATACAAACTGACAAACCTAGCGACTTTTTTGGATAAACCTTAGCTATGGTTCAGTTGGAAGATGTCGCCAGTGCTGCCCCGCAAGCTTGAGATCTCCCAGTTTGGGATTATAAATATGAGCATAGTTCGTCTGTTAATATTATGCACTTTTTTGTTTGTTGTTTGTTACTCAGACGCAGGCAGTGCCCTGCATGAGACAAAAAACTAATATAGCCAAAACCACCGCATAGCCGCTCTTTAGTGTAACGTTAGATGCATGTTGATTTTATTAGAAGATGTCGCGATTATAAATGAGTGACTCCTGGTTAACATGTATTAATGGATCGTCTTTAGTCACTATTTAGTGTGGAATTTTTCTACAATATTCGCTCATCATGACAGTAAAATAGGGCGTTCTAAGTCATATTTACTGTAGTTTTTCCTCTCAATCAGTAGAAAATGTGGGTAACACCCGGCCATGCATGAAAAAAATAATACCGTCATATACCATGAAACCGGTATAATTTTGAAAAATACCGTGATATAAATTTTTGGTCATACCGCCCTGCACTAGTTGTTAGTGCTGTTGTGCTGGTTAATGTGTGTCTGTTAAACCAGCTGGACTGTTGTATGTGTATGTGTGTGTGTGTGTGTGTGTGTGTGTGTGTGCTCAGATCAGCTGTTAGTGTCGTCACTGGAGCAGCCAGCTGATGGGGTCCTTTGAGATTCAGTGAAGATTGTTCATGAGAGTCACTGAATGTGTTCATCCTGTGAAGAGCCCTAGTGTGTGTGTGTGTGTGTGTGTGTGTGTGTGCGTGTGTGTGTGGATGCTCAGTGGCACTGCATACATGCGTCCTCTATTCTCTGCAGTGATGCACTCATTTGGCCAATAAGAGTTGAATGTTCAATTGGCTCTTGACTTTTATTGATGACAGATGCTACTGCTGCACTGTGACTGTCGCAATTAACGTCCCACAACTCGCATGCATCTGTGTGTGTGTGTGTGTGTGTGAGATGGCAGGCGGCAGTGAATGATAAATGTATATTATTGCATGGGCTTTGTGGCGTTGTTATAACAGGATGTGCTCAGAGATGCTTTGTGAACACACACACACACACACACACACACACACACACACACACACACACACACACACACACACACACACACACACACACACACACACACACACACACACTCGTTCAGCTGCAGTAACACCAATGAGCTACAGATCTGCTGCTGCATTTCTAGAGCGATCAGATTCAGCTGATGTTCCTGAAGGTGTGTGTAAGTGTGTGTGTGATGATATCAGATATTAGATGAGTGCCCAGACTGAGGATTTCATTACAGACAGAGCTGTGAAATGTATGGCATGTATGATATTTTCAGTTTCTGAATTCTGTGTTTTATGATTTAATACAAATTTGTTATCAAAAATAGCGGTAATCAAATGAACGCATAAAAAAATGTAATGTTTAACCAAATTAAATAAGAACAATTCATCTCTATTTTTTCTTTTTTGGTTTACTGTTTAAATACAAAACATGTATGAAATATTGCGTGTTATTTCTTAAAAAATAATTTAATCAACTTTATTATTATTATTACTTTGAGAAGTATATTCTTAGTAATGTATTTCTGTCATAATTTAGTTATAATAATGAAGTTAAACTGAACATTTATTTTGGTGTGTTGTAGTGAAGATCTTTGAGATTCCGTGTGTATTTGATGGCAGTTTTTCTCTGATGAAATGGTGAAAGGCAGCTGAAGTGACTCTCAGATGAAGTTGATGTGTTGATATAGTGAGACGCAGACGAGTGCTTCAGTGTGTGTAATAGAGCAAACTGACACACAACATGCAGATTCACATTTACACAGCAGTCACAGACACTGGTGCAGAACCCTGTTTCAATCCGATCCATTCTTCAACTTTTGTGACATTTTGAGGTTTGTGTTTCATGTAGATTATATTTATGATAATCAGGTTTGTAATAATTCTCATTATCTCAAACCATTTTTATTATACTTACTATTAAAGGAAATACTCACTGTAGTCTCAAAAATCACTTTATATTCTGTAAATACTGTCACAACAGAAACACTTCTGCTGTCGCAGGTGAGCTGCAGCATCGCTGTGTTCTGTTCACCTGAACTGTCTGTGTGTGTGTGTGTGTGTGTGTGTGTGTGTGTTTATCTTTGAAGTGAACAAGCCTTTGACTGTGACCTTTCCGCTGTGAATGAACCAATGATATGAGTTGATATTCATAGCGCCACTCACACTGACCTTTTCAGGCAGGAAGTGAAAAACAGGCCTTCATCGCTAAACAGCTGCTGTTTAGTGGTGTGCGATATCGTCTGCGATTAATATCATAATTGTTGTTTTAACGATGTGCGTTTTGACGTTATCGAGTATTTTGCAAAAACCACTCAAACCACCTACAGAGCACACGCATACATTACGTGAAGCGCATTTAGAGTGTGTTCTTTCACTGCATGATTCAGTCTATTCTAAATACCTTTAGAATGATCACAAATTCAAGACGTGGAGGCAGAAAATGTATATATTTATACCACTTCATATAGTTGATCAATTTCACACAAAGAGTGCTGTTTTTCTACAAAAATTTCCATAATTACAAATGTGATGTTGATTTTTTTATAACGTTCAATAAACAAGAAGTCAATTAAGAGGCTTGTGTTTTAGACGCCATATTTCCTGTTTTTAATTCCAAACACAGCCACAGCACTGTTTAGCGTCTCTGAGCAACATAACGGTGTTTTGTTCCTGAATGAATCAACCGTTTAAATGATTCGGTTCAATCGCAATGATTCACTTATTTACAGTGACTTGCTGCCACCTGCTGGTGGTTTTAATTTCACATTCAAAGTACCTTTTATTGTTTACATAATTTCAAATATCAGTATTCAACATTTTAAGTTTAATATATATATAAAACAAATAAGCATTTGTAACTTCTGGTTAAATGCATTCGTGTTCTGCATTAAACCGTGTGTAAATACATCTAAATGCCACTTTAATTGCAGTATCTGTGTTTCCTCTGCACTGTAAAGATGAATTTTGTTGATACTGATTTTTTTTGCTTGGTAACAGCCCAAATGTCTTATTATTCTAATCCACTGATTAAATGCAAGAATTTGACTCAAAAGATAATGGAGACTTTCAGAAAAATGGCTTTATAAAGGTAAAACTGCCCATAAAATGTAAAAATCAGTTTAAACTTATTGGAAAAGATTAATTTCTGTCAGTGTGAACTGACCAGCACACAGAATATGAAGAATATCAAAACCTTGGAGTCAGCTGTACACGGCAGTCCTTAAGATACCAGCACAATAACACACTCAGCAGAATATCCTCTAATATTTTTTGTCAATATTGCACACCCCTACTGCTGTTTGATTGGCATCTGTTGATCTTACTGCACTTTTATTTGAGCATTAAAGGAAATATTGGCGAATTATGATTTTATAACATTTTTCCTTCTTTAAACACATAATTTTTCTGGTGGACTGATGAAGTATGTTTGCTTGTGATGAGATGCATGTAGTTCAGATGGACGTGTTTAGTATTGATGAAAATGACTCCGGTAGTTATTAATGAGCGGCCGCTGGCCGTTTGTCTTTCCTGCGGCGCTGTTTGTTAAACGCTCCGTCCATCATCATTCACGCGGCTCAGGCATAATGATGCGCAGTGACACCGTTAGTGGCCTTGTTTGAAAAAGCGCTCCATCAGTCGACATCCGTGGCAGTTTCATCAGCGTTTAGCATGCAGACGGAGACCAATCACGCTTATTCCATAATCACATGTATGAGACGATCATCTAACAGACCAGACTCAGTGCTGATGGTCAATTACTGTGAATAAAGATACACAAATACACTTTACAAGCAGAACATTTGATAGACAGAAGTTTGAGTTTAAAATGCTAAATCGGTAGATGAAGACAGTCAGTACTGTGTTTGATTGTGGTTAGTTAGTGAATGTTGCTAATTAATGTCATTCTCCACACCCGTGTAAACTTGAGGAGAACTGACTCTATTTAATGTCTTCTGCTCACCTAGGCTGCATTTATTTGATCAGAAATACAGTAAAATTAAAAAAAAAAAAAAGTGAAATTGTGGAATATATTGTAAAATGTAATTTATTCCTGTGATGAGAATTCTCAGCATCATTACTCCACAGTCTTAAGTGTGAAACACATTTTCTTATCAAGAAACATATTTCCACAAAAATATTGTGCAGCACAACTGTTTTCAACATTGATAATAATCAGAAATGTTTCTTGAGCAGTAAATCAGTATATTAGAATGATTTCTGAAGATCGTGTGACACTGAAGACTGGAGTAATGATGCAGAAAATACAGCTGCACATCACAGAAATAAATTACAGTTTAACACATATTCACATAGAAAACAGCTGTTTTACATTATAACAATATTTAATTTTTTCACGTGTTGCTGTATTTCTGATCAAATAAATGCAGCTTTGGTGAGCAGAAGAGACTTCTTTCAAAAACATTTTAAAAATCTGAATTATTTCAAAATTTGACCTGTAGTGCATATGTAATTTATTTATTTATGTGTTGTTTTTATTAGAGATTTTTTGTTATATAAGATGATGGCATTCAATATGTTTTAAGTCTCAATCTCTCATATTTTTCTCTTCATTTCTGATTCTACTGCTGCAGCCTGTCTCTCTCTCTCTCTCTCTCTCTCTCTCTCTCTCTCTCTGCAGTGTGCTTATGTAATCTGATTGATCAGTGGGGAGTGTTCTAGTGCACCAAAAGAAGCAAGCAGAGGAGATTCTCTCCCCTCCTGCCCTCTGTTTGTTGAGTCACTCATCACTTGTATTAGTGGTCGACCGATATTGTTTTTTTGACAGCCAGTGCCAATATCTTGGAAAGCAGGGTGGCCCATGGCAGATATAGGCCTAAAGCCAATATAATTTTATTCATTTTAATTAATATTTAAGAAATTTGAAATCATTTGAAAATGACTTGAATAATAAATGTGTACTTATACTTTAGACGACAAAGTATTTTTCACAAATAAATAAATATTTAATAAAAATATAATTAAAAAGGAAGTAAACACTGTAACCAACAGGGCTCTCAGTATTCTGGGAGATTTGTGTGCACTGGGAATCATATTTTTTCAAATAAAGCTAGAGGTCGACCGATAGTGGATTTTACCGATACCGATAGCTAGGTTGGACCACACTGGCCGATACCGATTAATCAACCGATAGTTTTCAAAATGGATACTGAAAGAGAGCTAGTGCTTTACTATTTAAAAAAAAAGCAGTAACAGTACTGAACCATACTTTGTAAATTAATACAAATATTAATATAATTTACTATATTGATCATTAAAGTTATTTCATAGTTTGCTAATGTTAAAAGAAGAAACTTTAAAATTTAAAAATGTAGCCCATTTGTAGCTAATAGTGAATGTTGAAATGAACACACTCTAACAAGGAACCATACTTCTACAGTTTTCATTAATGCTAGGAATGGACTCTTATTGTTAAGCATTACCATTTCATTTCAACAGTCATGCTTAAAGATGACCATCTTCAAATACCTACACATGGCCATAGCATTAAAATTACATGCATATGGATATTGTATGTGTACTCACACACTTTATTTTTTAACAGTTGATAATTATCTAATCAAGAAAAAAAAAAAACTTAGTCGCACACTAAAGCGCAGCTCTGCGTCTAGGAGAACTCAGAGGTATCACACACACCAGACGCTTTGCGTTCAAATCAAGTGGCGGTCTAAAACAATTTATTTAATAACCAAACGGACATAAGTTTGCTTCAAGAATGAACAATGTGGCATAAATGAGTTTGAAGTTCGGTGTTTAAAAAAAACAAAAAAACAGAGCAAGCGGAAAGAGAACGCGCGATCTGTATTACAGCTCTCTACATGAAGCATACAGACTTTATTAGAGCCACAGAAAGAGAAACGTTTTGCTGAAAAATGCACAATACATCATTTATAGCCTAGGGTGAAGTCATTATGTACATTCACAAAGATTTGGGACAAATATAAGGTAATTTAATAGAAAACTATGTGAATGGCGCTCTGTTCCGCAGCAGGCTTTTCTGTCGGCTGTATTTAAATGCATGTCTGGAGTTTCCCGCTCTGTGCAGCGCGCAGTGTCACGTGTCAAAATAAACAACACGTGCTGTCAGTGATTTCCGCCTCTAGAGGCCGCTCTTGTACTGTATAATTCCAGTCCTGTATAATTTCTTGTACTGGACCCTTCTCAGCCACTTCAGCAACGGTTGCAAACCGGAAAACTATCGGCATGGATTCATCGGTTTTGCCGATTAATCGGCACCGATAGTTGATTGCCGATTAATCGCCAAAACCGATGAATCGGTCAACCTCTAAATAAAGCCAAGGTAACACGTTTTACACACAGCACACAGTGAAAAGGACATGAATATTGCAGAGGGCAAATGGATAAAGTGCAGCATAGTTTGAATTCACGAGTTTAAAGTTTGTCAGTCGCACGTCTCCAGTGAAGCTGAGCTCTCCTCCAGTCAGCGTTTAATTCACACGGACCGACCGTCACGCAGAGAACACGCGATCAGGCAATAAACAAATGCACACTTCACAAGATCTCACTGCTGGATTCGACTAAGTTCGCAAGGTTTGCGAAATTAGATTTGTTTAAATTATATAAATGTGTATTTCCTGAATGCTGACCGCAAATGAGAAAGCATTATAATGTTTGCCTTTCTATTACTAATGATTTTTTCTGCCTGTGCGACTAAATTTGATGTGCGGTCGCACTGGCACGACCCCTGTAAGCGCTGCCATTTCTGTTGCATATGTGAAACATCAAACGGTAAACAAAACTGAAAGCATAACGAAACCGCACTACTTGCTTGAACTGCGCAGCGCTGTGTAGAGCCTGGTTTATACTCGCCGCGTCAGCAGGAGCGCGAAGGTGCACGCAGCACAAATTACAGTAAGCTAAAGTAAAGTAAAAGACCACTTCTTACACCAGAGAAGGTGAACATGTTGGTATTCTTATGGGAATAAAAACCAACATGCAAGCACTGTCACCGACAGCAAGTTTAGTTTTACTTTTCTTTTTGTTTTCATTTCGAAAAGCTTGTTATCTTTGCTGTTTACCTCACATTATGCTATGGAGGCTCTCTTTTAGGCCGTCAAAATAAGTCACAACTCATTGGCCAAACAAAAAAACTTATCGGCCAATGCCGATATTTGAAAAATGCCATATATTGGCCGATATATTGGTTGCATTCTGGTCTCCAGATGTATCAACTAGTACTAGTGCTCATCCTCATCATGTGTGTTGTGAGGAGAGTGTGCTGCTTCTGCCCTGAGTGATCAGACTCACCATTTCACCTGCTAGAGACCAGAATGCAATCTGACATGAGTGAAACGCTCTCAGTCTGTCTCAGATAGTCTCAGTCTGCCTGTCTTCATGGGTTTAGTTTTATCTTTTTGAGCTCTTTGTTTCAGAATTTTTGTTCGGTGTGTGTCAGTGATTTTACCGTGTCTTCACATTAAAAGCGGATTACTGGAGTCAAACCGGATTAGAGCAGCAGCTCAACTTGACTGCAGTAATTGGTCCCTGTGAACGTTTCCTGTCGCTTCTGGATTTCTGGATGAATTATTCCAGACCATCCGAGCATTGAGCACTAATGCGGCAGCAGCTTTAACAGGAGACGGAGAATATGTGTGAGAGCTGACCTGCTTTCTCCTGTGTTCTTGTTCTTGTGGAAAGTAGCAGAACTTTGCGGTTGTTCTTCAGAGTTTGACCCCTAAACGTCACAGCAGCCTAGATAAAGCCAGCGGACGGCGTGAGTAATGAGGTACGGCGTGACTTCACACTGCACCGCTGCAGACGTACACTATTTATAGTGAACCTACAGCCAAACTAGAGCTTCTGAGGCCTTCATCACACACACACACACACACACACACACACACACACACACACGGTCACCTCCACACGTCCTGCGGCCTTGACCTCAGTACAGTTTCCTTCATCCGAGGCTGGAATAATGGTCGTCAAAAACTAGATTAAGGACTGTTCACACTAAGAGCAATAACTATAACCATAACATTTTAATAATCATTCCAATTATTTGAAAATAGTGACAACCACACCCCAACTATAAAGATAACAATACACAGGAACAATATCATTAGAATTGCTTTCAGAATTATTTTGTTTTCTAGCTTATTAATAATAAAAGCATTGACAGCCAGTCAGAACCCATTCCTGCTTTAAAGAGCTTGAACATTTAAAGTGACAAAATTTCAGCATGATTAAAATAAACAGAATGTTATTGTCCACTGGTGTTGAACATAATATATTTATCATTATAGTTATTGTTGTAGGTACTGTAGATATCACTATAGTTATTGTTATAGCTATCATTATTGTTATAGTTAAGCAGTCATTCTTGAGAAGTGGGACAAAACAGGGTGCAAAATTGAAAAAATAAAACCTTGTACTCAGACAAATTAAACTACATTTATGTATCTTATATGTACTAAGCTACTGATGCAACCTCCCAACTTTTCTCTCTTTTTTTTTTTTTTTTTTTAAACAAAATGTGCTTTTTACCTTGGACTGTGTAATATAATTTCAACTTTATCTTTAACAGCATTCAAGATGTTTTTAACATTTCAAAACACATTCATGTAAGCAGTAGGGTTGGGTACCGTTCACATTTGAAATTCGGTACCGGTACCCAACGGTACCTTTTTTCGATACTTTACTCTCTGTGTAATAAAAACATTTATTTCAGTGAAAAAATAAGTCCAAAACTCTCAATTTCAACATTTTGAACAATAGGACCCTACAATTTTTTTTTGCTTTTTTTTTTCTTCCAGAAATTCTTGTTTTATTTTTTCTGATAATCAAATGAAGGCATGAAACATTTATTTATTTTTAATCAAATTAAAATAAAACCATTTTACTTTTTGGCAAACAAACAGAGGTTTACTGTTAAAATTAATACATGGTAGAAAAAGTGTGTGAATATACCTTTAATAATAATTGTATTTTTCTCAAATGAAATGGTAAAATTCTCATGAAGTGACTCTCACAGCCTGTAAGTTCATGTGTTCATGTTGTGAGATGCAGAGTCCGAAAATCATCGCGAGATCACATGTGCTTCGGTATTTGTGTAGTAAACAAAACCGCGTCTCCGCCATTCATACATACCGAGGCTAACGGAACATGCAGGATTCATATTTAAACCGTCTTTTTGCGTTTTAATATTCACATACACTAGTTCATATCGCGATTCGAATTAAGTGACAGACATTATTTTATTCATCCAAAATTTGACGAATTCCGTGGCATTCCGTGCTACAGAGTAAATTCCGTTTATGAATGAACTCCGCAATCCTGTCCGCGTTTTCGCGGAAACCATATGACCCTAGAGATGTAAGCACACTTCAGAACATTTCGGTTTGCCCCATGTGTTGTGTTTTAAAGAGTTGCAGGGGTGACATGTCACAGGGTCTCTCTCTCTGTCTCTCTCGTATGCGCCCAAATGCATTCTCAGGTACCGAAATTTGGTACCGAATGATTTAATGTGAATCGATACTTGGTAGTACCGACGCAATTCGGTCCGTACCCTTAAAAGTATCGAGTTCGGTACCCAACCCTAGTAAGCAGACAGATTACACTTTCACATGTGACCAACAATTCCTAAACAAATATAAAATATCATAATAAAATATTATCAAAATATTCCTCTGACAGAGGTGACAGGAGTTGACATCTGACGGTGGTGACAAAAACCTGAATTTGTTGTCTTTTTAACTATCAAATACATTGAATCAATCAATTACTGTATTAAAACAAACACAACAAACAGTGAGTATGTGATTGTTTATAAAGCTTTTATTCAAGAGTCACATTTAAGTATTTCGATATATTATTGGAACACAAAATCTGACAGTGTTGACAAATTTGGCATTTCTTTCACAAAACAAATAGAGTTCTTGTTCTAGCCATTTAGTTTTTTTCTGTTGATGCTAGATGCTAATGGAACCTGCTTCAGGAGAATAAAATGATCTAAATATTTCAAATAATTTCCTCAGAAATTGGAAGATGGTGTTGACCCATCATGGTTGTGACCAGGAAATATTAATATTTTAGATCCTACTATAAAACTGACCAGAGTCTGTCTGACAGTGATGTACTCTGCAGAGGAGGACTGTGGCGAGGGGTCTTTTAGAGCGACAGCTGCCCCTGATATTCCCTGATTTTATTACATTTTAATGAATGTCTGACGGTGTTGACAAAAAGTGCAGACACAACTTTGAAACCTTATGAAACATGCATGTGTCACTGAAAAACAACCTTGCTTTGATATGAGATATTATTAAGTGTTACTTTTGATAAAACAAGGTCTTTTTCATCATTAAAAAACCATTTTTGTCCATGTTATAGCATAATGATTGAACCCTTCTCTGTGAACACGCTGTTTTAGATGCAGTGAGAAGACAATAAGTGTCATAGATTTCACATAATAATAATACAATTAAATTGAAGGAGATAATTGGGTTAAATACATTCTATTATTAGAATTTCATTTTTGCTGCTTTGAAACAACCTCTTTTTTTATAAAGCGCTATATAAAGATGCTTATTGTTGTTGTA
>CM071949.1:31100000-31207500 GCA_036784905.1 Acrossocheilus fasciatus | reverse complement strand
ATCCCATCTTAGAATCAACCATCCTCTGGCGTTTGCCGGACTTGGGAGCAGCACACCTACCTTAGGTAACGTTAAGTCTACAACCTCAGGCCCGCAGCGACAGTTGGGAGTCTCCGAGGCCTTTTGCAAGAGGAGCGAAGTACCAAAGTGACAGCAATCAGTGGCGAGCACTTACTGACACTAGGGGTGGGCGATATGGAAAAAATGTTATATCACGATTTTTTTTTATTTTTTTAAATATCACGTTTTCATGATTTCATCATGATTCTTTGTCATGTTGGTTTTACTATTTTGTCTGAGCAGTGCAGCCAAACTTAGTTCCCTATTATAAAGACAAATCCTTTCAAGGTAACAAAATATAAAAAAGAATGGTGGATGTTTAGGCCAAAGTGGGCGAAGATGAAAATCTTTATCATTATTTTATCTTTGTTATTAAAAAATAAGAACAAAGATACACATTAAATAGTGTTTAATTTTCAGGTACAATAGGCATATTTAGCAGGAACATTCAAGAAATTAAATGAACAAGTATAAAAATAAAACACTATAAAGATTGATTCCTATTAAAGTAACTTTTTTTTTCAGTCAAGAGTAGCGAGTTTATTTTTTTCCTCTTTGTGTTTCGTTGTTTTAACATTAAAGAATAAAAATTCTGTCATCTGTCTGTCGATTCTGTCATAGTGTTTTATATTTATACCATCTTTTAAACCTGAATGAGTTTCTTTCTTCTGCTGAACATGCATGCTATTTTGAAGAATGTGGAAAACCAAACAGTTGCTGGTCCACAGCGTCTTACACCGTGTCCTAACTACACGCGACGTGACGCTGCGACACGCAATAAAAGGTATCTTTTATGTTAATCAGAGTTTTTGTCCTAACTAGCCGCGACGGCGACACGAGAAATTTCTAATTTAGAAACGGTTTCTATTTCCGCGACGTCGTGGCTGGAACAACAACATACAAACTATATGACAGTAGATAATCTCAGGTGATTATATGCTTTATTCAAAGTTAAACGTGTCTAATATGAGTTTAAATATCATATTGTGTGACCCTATAGCCATACCGAAAGCAACAACAGATAGTTTACCTCAGACCTTGAAAAATAAATGAAATCAAAGTTAAAACTGTGAACTCACTGCGAACCAACGAGTGTATTCCATAACAAAGATGTTATCAGTCACTCAGTATGTATATTTAATGATGTTAAAAAGCTTTAAAATTTATGAATTAGATTATAAACGTATTCATTTCGTTGCAAGAGCAGTGCGCTTCCAGAGAGAGCCCGCCCACACACGCTTCTGATTGGCTGTGGTATTTGATTGATTCTGTCGCGTCGCGGTGTCGCGTCGCATCTGGTGTGGACACACAAATTGCTTGTCGCTGGAATCTTGTCGCGTCGCGTGTAGTTAGGACACGGTGTTACATAGTAGTATTTTTCCTACTATCAAATTCTGTGTGGTCCAGCAACTGTTTGGTTTTCCACGTTCTTCAAAATATCTTTTTTTGTGTTCAGCACATGAAAGAAATTAATACAGGTTTGGGAAAACATGTGAGTGAGTAAATAATGACAGAAATTACATTTTAGGGTGAACCATCCCTTTAATGACAGTCGGCTGCATGTTTAGTTCTGAACCTTTGAGACCTGCACACATCTAATATACAGACACGCATCCGTTTCTCTCTCATCTGTTTACTTTCATTTTAGACATAACCAACTGAGTCTATACGTAAACCTTGTGTGTTTTGACAGTATTAGCTCAAAAGTAGTGGTGGGCCGTTATCGGCGTTAACGTGCTGCGTTAACGTGAGACTCTTATCGGGCGATAAAAAAAATATCGCTGTTAATCTATTCTCAAAGTTGGGTTGGGAGCTGGGTCCATACTACGCAAGCTATGATGACTTTCACCTTGATATTTTAGCGCGGATGTACACCTAGCCGAATTGCACTGTAGGGGGCGAGAACGAGTCTTCGAACCTGTGTGTATGCCTACTGTGAAATTACCACATCAAGCCTTATATTATTTAGCTTATTTACATGACGGCAAATAATTTCTGTCTCTACGTTACATGGTCGCGCTCTCTGTATCGCGCACACAGCGGAGTTCCGCCCCGGTTCGCACACGCGCACACACACACACACACACACACACACACACACACACACACACACACACACAAACGTAAGCGCACACACAAGTGAGCACACTCCCACTCCTATTTGTAAATATTAAGCCACAAAACGTCTATTTAAATGTGACTTCTATGTGTCTCTGTGTTAATGTATGGCGCAGACGCACAGGTTTGTTCACTACTCATACAGAAGCTCGCGTGACGCTTGCGGCGATATTAACGTCTGTCCTCTCACTAAATGAGGACATAAATACATGAACAACATCTCCAGAACTGCTCTGAGAGTCACTTCATGAGCATTCGAGTGTTTCATTTGAGAAAAACTATCCTCAGGGCAACCCGTCAAAATAAAAGTTCGGTTTCACTTGAAGACATTGGGCAGCTACTACTACTAAAACTATTAAAACCTTATCTTTAAGGAATAATCATACAATGTCTTCAATGTTATTATCAATATTAAATCCCCTTTATTTTTATGTCCCCCCCAAAAGCGGTAATTAGTCCTTTAATCTTCATAGGATGATTCCACACCGCAAATAATACAATTTATGTATTAAATTACATAATTTAATTTAATTAATTAGCCTATTAATTACCACTACACTACGAATTACCACCATATTATGTTTGCTTCTTGATGACTGCTAGTTGTTTACTACTAGTAGTGAACTTATTCTGATACTTGGCAGAATTCAAATGAGCCATTTTAATCTAGATTAATTACAAGATTACAGTGAGATTAATCTAGATTTAAAAAAATAATCTATGCCCACCACTACTCAAAAGATAACTTAGTTGAGTAATCAGGCGCTGTTAGAAAAAGCACATGTCAGACCAGCACGTGAATGAAAAGTTTAACCGGCAAGGCTAATAATACACGCAAATAATGTACTTTTGTGATTGCGAGTAAGTGCAGTGTCCCGAGAGAGTAACTCTACCTCTGAGTTAACACTGAATGGATGTGGTGTTGTACAGTATTGAGACGGAGGCGTCAGAACTGTGACTGACAGAATGTGCGCTGTAGCACGATACTACGATATTTCTTCAAAAGCAGATCGTGGAGACATTTTTATCGTCCATGATCAAAAATCGTCATATCACACACCCCTAACTGACAGCGTGACTCACTGTTTGGAAATGGTGTCATTCTGTACCGTTGAGAAGACAGCGTTCAAAGCGATGCTACAAGCTATTGATAAACGATATGTACTTCCCGACCGAAAGTGCTTTTCTCAAACAGCGATCCCTGAAAAGTATCTAAAAGTATCTTATATTAGGCTATCTTATCTTAATCATGTAAATGGGCAGCAGAAATTCAGAGCATTGATTGTCGTATCCATAAGTTTTGCCCAATTATTTATGGGATGATGCAGTAGGCTATTTCAATTCGTATTCGCCTCGAAAAATTCTAATTATTAATATAATAAACATATGAAAAATAATAGCATGAAATAATATTTATTAACAACTTTGTTGTTTTTTCTGTCTTTTGAGTTTAATAGGAATTACGGATCAGTTTTTGTCATTGTTTGTAACCCATTTTTTGTACAATAAATTTATTCAAAGTTTCAACAAGTTGTGTTTGGACGAGTGCATTTATATCCATGGACTGTTACCCGAAAAACAATGTCTAAAGAAATAGGAATCGAAGTTTAGCACAACTCACCAGAACTAAGCAATGTTGGGGCATGTTGAGCTTGGCTTGTTCTTTCTACAGCTTTCCAGGTTGTTATTCTTTTAATAATTTATTGTACAAAATTTATCTTTATCCCAAGATGGCGGCGCGAGTACATCGCGAGGCTCTGGGTCTCTCCAGATTTTGCCATTTTGCGGTATTTTTCTTACTCATCTCGGGCCTGTTCGTGCAGAACAGTTGTGCCCTTACATCGTACACCCGTTGTGAGCTTTTGGATATCGGTTTGCGAATTTCCGACACTTTTATGGACAATCTTCGACTCCTTCCTGAGATCGCTAGGACACCCGAGGCTATGCAGCCTACCCGGCCTACTTGAACTAGCGGGACGCCACACACTCCGGGCGGATAGAACATTAGATGGCTCCGGTAAGACCAGAGGTGGTGGATTGTGCATTTACATTAACAAAGCTTGGTGCACAAACTCTGCTATTGTTGGGAGTCATTGTTCAGCTAACCTTGAGTTTCTCATGGTTAAATGTAGACCGTTTTATCTACCGCGGGAGTTCACCTCCACCATTATAACTGCAGTCTATATTCCCCCGGATGCTGATGCCAAGCTTGCTATGAAAGAACTTCACGCAGCCATCAGTAAACAACAGACTGATCACCCGGAAGCGGCTTTTATTGTTGCAGGTGACTTTAATCACTCAAACTTAAAGTCAGTGCTACCCAAGTTTCACCAGCATGTTTCCTGTCACACCAGAGGAAACAAAATCTTAGACCATGTTTACACAAACATGGCTGGAGCTTACGCTGCGACACCCCTCCCCCACCTGGGACAGTCAGATCACCTTTCTTTGTTCCTCACCCCCAAATATGCACCCCTCATCAACCGTGTGAAGCCATCAGTGAAGACCATCAAGGTGTGGCCTGCGGGGGCAGATTCCACACTCCAGGAAAGGTTTCTACACACAGACTGGAGTATGTTTGCTTCTCAAGCCACCAGTGGCGCTCACACAGACATTGACTCTTACACCTCCTCTGTATTGGATCATATCAATATCACCATTGACAGTGTTACAACCCAGAAACAGATCACCACATATCCAAATCAGAAGCCTTGGATGAACAAGGAAGTGCGACTCCTGTTGAAGTCACGCAACACTGCCTTCAGATCAGGAGATGCACAAGCCTACAGCACATCCAGAGCAAACCTGAAGAGGGGCATCAAAAAGGCCAAGCACTGCTACAAGCTAAAGATAGAGGGACACTTTTCCAACTCTGACCCTCGACGCATGTGGCAGGGCATTCAGGCCATCAGTGACTACAAACCCACCCACTCCACCCCCGCGGCCACTGATGTCACCTTCCTGAACGAGCTAAATTACTTTTATGCTCGCTTTGAAAGAGACAACAGAGAAACTGCCACCAAGCTCAATCCCTCAGCTGACCACCCACCAATCATACTCTCCTCCACAGATGTCTGCAAGGCACTGAGCCGGATCAGCGCACACAAGGCTGCTGGACCAGACAACATCCCTGGTCGTGTTCTCAGGGCATGTGCGGAGCAGCTCGCTGGGGTTTTTTTCAGACATTTTCAACCTGTCTCTTGCCCAAGCAGTCGTACCAACATGCTTTAAATGCACTTCCATTGTGCCAGTGCCAAAACACTCTAGTCCGAGGTGCCCTAATGACTACTGCCCTGTAGCACTCACACCCATCGTCATGAAGTGCTTTGAGCGGCTGGTCCTGGAACACCTAAAAGACGCTCTACCATCCACATTGGGCTCACACCAGTTTGCCTACCGTAGCAATAGGAGCACAGAGGACGCAGTTTCCATGGCACTGCACTCTGTGCTCACTCACCTGGACAATAAGAACACCTATGCACGTTTGCTGTTTGTTGACTTCAGCTCAGCATTCAACACTGTCATCCCAACCAAGTTAATAGCCAAACTTGGAGACCTGGGCATCAATACCTCAATGTGCAACTGGATTTTGGACTTCCTGACCAACAGACCCCAGAATGTTCGATCAGGATTCACCTGCTCCACATCCATCACACTTAACACTGGTGTACCACAGGGCTGTGTGCTAAGCCCGTTTCTCTACTCCCTCTTCACCTCCGACTGCAAGCCTGTGTATGGATCTAATTCAATCGTCAAGTTTGCAGACGACACCACGGTGATTGGCCTCATCAGTAACAACGATGAGACTGCCTATAGGGAGGAGATCCAGCACCTGGCCACATGGTGCACTGAAAATAACCTGCTCCTCAACACCACCAAAACGAAGGAGCTCATCGTGGACTTCAGGAAGGAGTCAAGAGGCACACACGACACCATCCACATCAATGGAATGGCTGTTGAGCGTGTCTCCAGTTTCAAGTTCCTGGGGATCCACATCTCGGCGGACATGTCGTGGACAACCAACACCTCCAGCCTGGTCAAGAAGGCTCACCAGCGCCTCTTCTTTCTGAGGACACTGAGGAAGAATCAGCTCTCCTCTGCTATCCTGGTGAACTTCTATCACTGCGCAATAGAAAGCATCCTGACCAACTGTGTCACAGTATGGTATGGGAGCTGCTCTGTTGCGGAGCGCAAGGCACTGCAGCGGGTGGTGAAAACTGCCCAGCGCATCACAGGGACTCCACTACCTGCCATCGAACACATCCAGAGGAAACGCTGTCTGCATCGAGCTCGCAGCATCCTTAAGGACTCCTCTCACCCAGCCCACAGACTGTTTTCTCTCCTGCCCTCCGGTAGACGTTTCAGGTGCCTCCGGACCAGGACCAGCAGACTAAAGAACAGTTTCTTCCCCAGAGCTGTCTCTTTACTGAACTCTAACCCCCGTTGATCCACTTCCTCATATATTATTAACTCTTCTCTCCTACCTCACATCTGCCTTATTTGCACTACTGAATGTAAATTTTTATACAGTAACAACTGTTCACTTTTGTATCTTGCACTACCATACCTAAATTGGACTATGCTCATTTGCACCGCCGACTGTTGTTTACATTATCAATGTTTACACTAACATTTTGCACCGTATGTCTAATTGTAATATGCAATCACTTCCACTGCACTTTTACACCTTGTTTATAATAATAGTCACCTGTATATATATTATATTGATAGTACATATCACCTGTAAATTCTGTTTATAGTAATAGCCATCTGTATATTTATTCACTATACATATTCACCTGTAAATTCTGTTTATATTAATAACCATCTTCTATATATATTTATACATATATTCAGTACATATCCTTGTCCTGCACTTATTCAACCATTGTATATACTGCACTTGCTGCTATTGCACTTCTGGTTAGACCTAAACTGCATTTCGTTGCCCTGTACCTGTACTTGTGTAATGACAATAAAGTTGAATCTAATCTAATCTAATCTAAAAAAATGGGTTACAAACGATGACAAAAACTGTTCCATAATTCCTATTAAACTCAAAAGATATCGAAAAAACAACAAAGTTCTAGAAATAAATATTATTTTATGTATCCGTTTGGGGGCGATTAACCCCCAAACCACGTGATTTGTTGCTTCTCCACTGCGGTAAGAAAAAATCCCATACCGTCACAGCCCTAGTCAAATCATGCAGATACATGTAATAATTAATAAATAACTTATTTGTTTTAATGATAGGTTATAAGAAAACGTCCTACAGTACTGGACTGTAGATGTTGTAGTACATCTGCTGTAGATGTTGTAGTAACTCTTTTCCTTAGTGTCATGGAGTTGATTATTTTTGTTTGGATATAAAGATACTAGAGTTTATTGTCTGATATGGTATCTGAGTTATTATATTTGTAATATCAGTGTCAGAGAAGATGATGAACCCATTAGATGGTGATTGATGAAGGATCGTATGAGACGGTGTGTGACAGATGATTGATCTGTTCATATGTTTGTTACTGGAGCTGTAATCAATCACTGATGCAATGAAGCTTTAGAAAGCACTTTACATGATCAGGGTTAGGGTTGGTTTAGGGTGTGGATTTAGGATTAGTTTATAAAATCTATAACTATCTGTATATAAAAGCAATAGATATCTATGTAATGTCACCATTTAGATAGCTAAGTAAACGTGTGTGTGTGTGTGTGTGTGTGTGTGTGTGTGGATTCATGCAGTCATGTTTTATGACATCTGCTGAATCTCATGATGTTGTGGATACTGTGTGTATGAGCAGTGTACATGGAGAGACTCTCTGTCTGTCTCCTTCAGAGGAACCTTACACACACACACACACACGCACATGTACACGCACACGCGCACACGTGTGCTGTTCTCCCGCAGTGCTGCCTGTATCTGCAGTGGCATGTTGTGAAGTTCTCCTGCAGTGTCTGGTGTGTGTTGGCTCTCCTCAGTAATGTCGCTGTTTTGGAAGTGCTGCAGATCACACATCTCACACACACACACACACACACACACACACACACACCTCACACACACACACACAAGCAGCTTCTGTGACATCAGTCTACAGCTCAGCTGCATTTGTGCTGATTTTATTCCAGCTCACATCACACACACACACACACACACACACACACACACACACACACACACACACACACACACACAGACACACACACACACGGGGGGTTACGGGGGAAATGCAGAGGGGTTTCCTGGCGGAGGCGGACATGGAGCCCCCACATCATACACACACACATGCGCATGCGCTCCACATCCATCAGTGTGTGTAGGAGGACATTCAGAAGCACATTTAGAGCTGCAGCGCTTCATCTGACTATCTCTGACCTCCTGAAGCTCTGAGGATCATGAATAGTGTTGATTATTCCAGAACATACACAACATCTTCAGAGATATTTCACTCGTTCATCTGAGAGATTGTGTGCATGGATATGAAAGTCCTTTTGGCATTTTGATTATTGTTTAGTGCAGAGGATTCCCAAACTGTTTTGTCAGTCGAACCACTAAAATACTTCCTTAAGATCCACCTGAGATTTTAATTAATCTCCATATGCTTTATTTAGATTTTTAGATTTATTTATTTATTTATTTTTTCAAATAAAATATTGAATCTTTTGATTTTGAATATTTTAAATGATATTTGTTTTAAAATAAATATTTAATCTTTGCGGTCTTTAATTTTGTTTAAATTTTCACTTTTTTCAAATAAAATATTTAATAATTTTAGTGAGTATTTTTGATTTTTAAATTATTTTAATTTATTAAAATAAAAATATTTTCTCTGTGTTTAGTAGGTGGTTTATTTTGATTCTTTTTATTTTACATTTATTTAAAAATTGAATGCATTATTAGCTCCGTTTGTGAATCTGTGCTCCAGATGATGGTCAGTGTGTGGTGTTGATGTGTTTGTTTCAGGATGATGAGGTGGTCCTCCAGTGCTCCGCGATGGTCCATAAGGAGCAGCAGAAGCTCTGTCTGGCTGCCGAGGGCTTCGGGAACAGACTCTGTTTTCTCGAGTCCACGTCCAACTCAAAGGTACGTGTCTCACATCTTCACTAATGATGTGTCTTAAATCCCAGCAACACTCTAATGAGAATAAAGTATTTCTGCTGAGAATAAAGTTTGATTCAGACACATCACTATTTCACCACATCAACAAAACTCTGATAATGACAGATTAAGAATATTACATTAACTTTTACAATTAATTTCACTGTAAAATATTGAAAAAAGTGGGGGTTTTTTTAAAGAAAAAGTATTCTAAAAAATCATTAAAATGGTTTTTAGTAAGCAAAGAGTATTCAAACTCATTGTGGATCAGGATTAATTGTTCAGTACGAAGCTGAGTGAATCATCAGTGAGTCTGCTGAGGCTGTGAATCATTTAATCATCGCTCTCATAAAGACTCCTCATGAGATGAGAGGGCGCAATAATTCTGTTTGATTGCTCAGGTCTGTCTGAGGAGCTCAAATCATCATGTTTCTAACGGCACTGGCCTCATTTGACTCATTCTGTCCTCAAATTGCTGGTAATAATGTTTTTCACTCACTTTCACACTGATCATAACATGCAAACACAAGCTACATTTATCTGCTCGAGAAACACACACAAATCTAGCCAACTGAAGCACAGAGACTTTTTGAACCTGCAGCCTTTTAGTCAGCCGTTAGTCCAGCAGGAGCTGCTTTGAGTTTCTGTGACCCTTGTGTTAACACAAAATAGACTTTTCAAAAATACTGCTTAATCTGGGATTTAATTTTTTTTTTTTATATACATTATACATTTTATATGTTATGACAGTTTCTCATTTACGGTCAAGAACATGCCTGGAAAGTTTTGACGCTCTGAGGTTTTGTGGAATGTGTATCCAAAAGTTACAACTAGTATTACATTTATGATGTTTAATTTGACTCGCAATTTCTTGGTTAACAGCAGCTGCATAACAACACCACCCCCTCCCCCCCAAAAAATGATGTATGCTGATGCACAGTTATTTGGCTGGGAATCAAACCCATGATCTTGGCATTGCTATCACCATGCTCTGCTGTAAATAGTACTGTATAATAATACTAATAAAAACATTATTTACAATAATTTATAAATTTGAAAACTGTTTATACATTTCTTTCTTTTCTTTTTTTTTGAAAAAGAAAATGCTTTAAAAATAGATACATTTAAAAAAGCTTGTTCTGATGTTTATTTTGATGTAATGTGTGAGAAGTATTCATGTTAAAGGTTTTGACATGATTTTTTTTCATAGTGTGATTTTTGGTGAATTGTAGTTTGATCTGCAACATAAAATTTGCACTCAGAATTTGAGCATAATACAGGAGTTAAACATGAGCTGAGCTGAATGTTGTGTGTTTCCAGAACGTTCCTCCAGATCTGTCCATATGCACGTTTGTGCTGGAGCAGTCGCTGTCTGTGCGAGCGCTGCAGGAGATGCTGGCTAACACCGAGGAGAGAGCGGAAGGGGTGAGTGCTGCTTCTGCCACCCTTTCACTGGGACACACACACACACACACACACACACACACACACACACACACACACACACACACACGTGTGCTCTTGTCCATCAGAGAGCTCAACCAAAGCCATAAACATCTGATTGAAGCATGAAAAGAATGAGTGAACTACTCCTCCCATAAAACTCTCACCATTATGACATTCGACAGGTGATTGATTCACCAGTAATGGATGGAGATGAGAAATCCTGCACACTTGAGTCACACGTTGAAGAATAAATACGACCTCACGTTGTGTCAATCACGTTTACACATCGCCTCCAAAACTTTTGTCTGTCATTAAGAAATTCGGATAGGTTTCGATTTTCTATGTTTTTCGCATCCGTAGCAAGCACTTTGAGAGGTGTTTTGACAATTCAGAGCCACAAGCGAACGCCAAAATCCAGAATGGCGATTGTCAAGTTGATCCACTTCGTCTCGCAGCACAAAGCACTGTAAAGATTCTTGCACACTGACTTCGCCGAAATTGGTGGTCTTCTTTTTAATATGTGGCTCTAGTATCGCTAGCAAAGCGTCAAACTTTGTAAACTGTGAATCTCCCGTGATAATCCTGCAGCTCCTTAATACGGAGAGGAACTCTCCTTCCTCTCTGTATCTCAGGATTGGGTGGACCCAATATTTCCTTTCTTTTTCTCTTTTTAAGAAGCGAGAGGACAACAAAATCATCCTCAATGCTTGACAACGGATTAATTAATACGCATCAGACTCAGTGTGCAAGGTTTCTGTGTGTGACGAATTTTTAGGATGACAAATGCGATAAAACGCATACGAAAATTTCGGACTCAGTGTGCAAGGACCTTTACGGTCAAAAGTGATTGAACTTCATGAATGTGAATATAAAGTGAACTCGCAGTGTTACACAGAGATTTGATGTCAGTTGCCATAGAGACAGAAGCATCAATGCAGCATCACTCTGCTGTCTGAATACGGCACTCTTCACTGTCCCATTACTGTTATTACAGCATCAGTGTCGTGGGAACGATTAGATATGTTGGAGTAATGTTTAAATCTATTAACCTAATATGTTGTCTTAGTATGTTATATTTAAAAAGTCATCAAAATGTTTATAGGAAATATAAGTTTGTCAGTACTTACAAAGCTACATTTGCTCCCAGGCTAAATCTGTAATTCTGTGTGTGTGTGTGTGTGTGTGTGTGTGCCGGGGAGTGTGTAAGTCTGTGTGTGTGCAAGGCTCCAGACTGCGACCAAATGGTCACATTTTGCAACCATTATTTCTGCTGGTGCGACTAGATTTTGTGCGCGGTTGCACTGGCGCGACCACCACATTGTTCAACTCATAAGTGCTGCCATTTCTGTTGCATATGAGAAACATCAAACGAAACTGAAAGCATGACGAAACCGCGCTACTCGTTTGAACTGCGCAGCGCTTCGAGCCTGGTTTATACTCGCCGCATCAGCAGGAGCGCAAAAAATGACATGAATATTGAGGAAACAATGGATGGTTTTTAAGCTAAAGTAAAGTAAACCGCTCCTAAAATCAGAGAAGGTGAACATGTTGGTATTCTTGTGGGAAAAAAAAAACATGCAAACACTGTCACCAACAGTATATATATATATATATATTATTTATCTGATTCCTCAGTGTTTGCTAAACGTTATGTAATTTATTAGTTGGTATATAATACAGCATGTGTATGCCATGCCTCGTCTTATTCGTTTTTGTTAATAAACGTTATATAAACTAGTTTGTCATTGTAGCCTGCTGTTTTATTGTTGCTGTGCTTTTTAATAAGAATAACAATGAATCCATCTTTTGTTTTAGTCTTAAAAAGTGAAAGTTGTATACATGTAAGCAAAACAGAAAAAAAAAAATTCTTGTAAAATGTGACAAGATCACGAATTTGCCCGCTTATAACATAGCAAAAGAGGAACACCTGTTCACAAAATTAATCACAAATAACACTACTGATAAAAAGGACATTCTTTACCATATAACTATAAACTATGATAAAAGTTCATCAACATGCATTGATTAGTAACATTTTATAGCCAAAAAATAAAACACAAAAAATGCGACCAAATTACGTGCTCGTGTGACCAGCTGAGAAAGTTAGTCGTAAAAGAGCGACCTGTGGGAAGAATGAGTCTGTAGCGCTGGTGCGTGTGTGTGTGTGTGTGTGTGTGTGTGTGTGTGTGTGTGTGTGTGAGATATCGGGGCCGACTACTGGTTTTCATATTTGGCAGCTTAGGACACACACACACACACACACACAGGCTGATTGTAAGAGGACTTCAACAACTTGTGATGCCAAAAAGGAGAGTTAAGTGTTTAGCAAAGTGCTGTGCTTTGTCTGCTATTATAGGCAGTCGCCATATATGCCAGAGATATTGTTATTTATACCCAGAACAATTAAAGCACATGTTTGATATTTTGAAGACCTGCTGTATGTCACCAGTCCGTGATTGTGTGCATAAATTTAACTGCATCTGTAATATTTATGTGCCTGTAAATCATTTCTTTTAAGCGAACTTAAATAAATGGTTAAAATGTGAGAGTGAGTCTGTGTCTGTATGAGTGTGTGTATGTAAGCGTGTGTGTTTGTGAGTGATCCTGTATGCGCAAATCTGTGTGTGTGTGTGTGTGTGTGTGTGTGTGTGTGTGTATGTCCTGCGGCGGCTCTGACTCACCTGCCCTCCGTTTGATCTGTTGTTGGCGGGTTCATGCGGTCAGGTCGGCCGGTCACATGATTCACTCTGGATCACAGGTGTATTATCTGTTCCAAACCTCTCTGTGTGTGTCTACAGCTAGTTAGCAGAGACACACAGGAAGTGACACAGGGATTTGGATGGTGTTGTTTGTTTTATATTTAGGCACAGCATCATTTTATTTGATTTAGATTCAAGAATCATGATTCCAGTGTGATTCTTGATTCAGTGCAGCACGTGAAAGTGTTTCATTGCTGAAATTTTCAGTGTTCCTGCTGTTTCTTTTGTAAACACATTTATTCACTTATAATATAGAGTTTGAAACTTACTGTGTTTGTAACTGTAATGTTTTTCAGTGAAACCTTAATAATGAATTTAAGATTTTAAATATAATTATATTCATATAGTGAATGCAGTTGCTGTGGCATGTGTTGTGTTTGATCAGGGATTCACAAACCTTCAGTTATTTTCAATTAAGTCTTATATATTTCAATAATTTAACAACACATTCTAAATGTTACTGGTCACATGACATGCAACTGAAAAAAATGTTTTTTTTTTGCAATTATTTATTTCTTAATTTTTTTCAAATAGAATATTTCATCTTTCTTTAGTAAGTGTTTTGATTTGTTTATATTTTAAAGTTTTTTATTTGTTTTAAATGGACATTTTTATGTTTGAATTCATTGTTATCTTTTCATCAGCTCAGTTTGTGAACCCCTGCATTAGACAAACACCCTTCAGCTTTGTTCACTATATATATCACAAGCTTATGGTCTGATTATTATTTTGTGTGGATGGATCAGTGTTGTTTGAGGAAGAATCACGTTTGCTTGTGAATTGATTGGTTTTGCCTTCCTCTGCTCTTCCTGTTGCTGCACTGGAAGAAATAAATAACAGCCCTGAATTACATCCACAGTGGAGTTGTGTGTGTGTGTGTGTGTGTGTGTGTGTGTGCCGTAGGTAGAGCAGTGCAGGATAAAAGAGGAGATCTGGAGGAGTAAATGCTGAGCGTAGCAGGAGCGCAGTGAGATGCAGTGGGTGTGAGAGAGAGACAGATAGATCCTGCCAATGCAGAAGTGTCTCACTGCGCGTGAAGAAGCGTCACATGTGGAGGAGGAAAAGGGAAGATCAAACCCAATTGCTGCTCGGCGCTCGCTCTGAATCACACTTTAATGATGACAGTTCTCTTTCAGGTCCAGTTGGCATGATCACATTTGCAGGCGCTCGGAGGATGTGATGTAAATCTCATTTATAGAAGTCTGATGCGTGGCGAGAGAGAGTTTAGTCCTACACGCTGCAGTGAAGCCTCAGAGCTGATGGGTGGAGTGTGTGTGTGTGTGTGTGTGTGTGTGTGTGTGTGTGTGTGTGTGTGAGGGCTGGGCTGGGCAGACTGCATCATAACACACACACACACACACAGTGTCAGTATATAGAGGTTCAGTCTCCGTTCACTCATGTGTTCAGTTATATAAGTGCAGCGCTGCTGTTTGACTCGTCGTGAACATCAAACTAACATCCATATCAACATCTGAGACGAGCGGATCAGCGACAGCAGATACACTGTAGGAAATAAACACCTCTGACATTGAGATTTGTGTTTGATAGAGCCGTCTGACTGATTCACGATCACAACAACAAATAATTCAGCCAAAAAATACTGAATCTGTCATGATTTACTCGCGCTGCGCTTTTCACCGGTCAGTGATTTCAACAGGTCAGTGATGATCAAACTCTGAAAAAGAGAAAAAGTATCATAAAAATTGTCCATGCTAGATCATACGCAGTATTCCAGGTCTTATAAAGCCATGTGATGTTTTTATGACAAACAAACTGAAATTAAAATCATTATTGAGTTTTTAGATCTCATTCAGTTAAAACACATGCCAATGGAGATTTACTTATAAAGTATCATGTGACTTAAAAAAAAAAAAAAATTATTATTATTAATATTATGTTTTAAAAAAAGCAATTCTCCATGTAGTTTTGGTGAAAAATAAACATGTTCTTCTTCTTATTATTATAATCTCAGATATACTTTCGACTTGATAAAATGTAAATATTTTCCAGATAGTATTGAACAGTTTGCTTTAGTTCTGTGACAGCATAGAAGTCCATTATTTAATTTGGGAAATAATTATTTAATTTTATTGTCTTTACAACATTGCAATGTTTTTCTCATTCACCTTTTTAAAAATTTTAACATGTAAATATATTCTTGATATTTTAGGTAGGGGGTCTCTAGAGACCAGTTCTAATCAAATGTGAAGGATTTTGGCATCAAAAACATTGAAAAGCTGATGTTGAACGCTGTTATGACTCTTGGTGCCTTTCTTCCTTTCTGGAGTTTGATCCTTTCATTGAATAATGATTCTGCCAAACACGAGTTATTCCCTCTGACGTGTTCTGGTCATGTTGAGGTGTTGTGTGTGATCTGAGGTCAGCATGAGGCTCTTCTACTATCTGCTCTCTGTTTCTTTCTCATTCCAGCTGTGACTCATTTATTAATGATCTAATAATTGATCGGACTCACTAACATGCTGCAGGAAATGATGTTTTAGCTTTTGTTTTTGTGACTAAAAACAAAAAAGCAATTCAATAAAACATCCACATCACGGCTCCGTTCATTCATGAGCAGAAGACGACCTTTGACCTCTGATGACCCTATGGGTGTATTGATGATTTCTTTCATCAATCGAATCATTTTTTTCCCCCTAGTGATTTTGCTGTGAATGTGACACCGATTCACCCACATCAAATAGCAAGCATTTATAATTAATAGAAATATAAATTGAATAACAAAGAAACAGGAAACCCTAGGATTTAACTACAGATCCCATCATCCTCTGCTGAAATGAAGGAGTCTGATGTGTTTCTTCATGATGATGGAAGCATGACGTTTCCTTTCTTTTCTTTCTGTTGTGTGTCCATTGCTCCACAGCTCATAGACATGGAGAAATGGGTACGTGGATTCTCACACACACACACACACACACACACACACACACACACACACACACACACACACACACACACACACACACACACACAGACACACAGACACACACACACACACACACACACACACACACACACACAGACAGACAGACACACACACACAGACAGACAGACAGACAGACACACACACACACACACACACACACACACACACACACACACACACACACACACAGACAGACAGACAGACACACACACACACACACACACACACACACACACACACACACACACACACAGACAGACAGACACTCACTCACTCATCTGCTGCATGCTCTTCATGCTCCTGATCTGAGATCAGCATGCTCTGACAGCATGGGATCCAGACATTCAGCCCTTATTATGACTCTTATTGTCATAATTTCACACCAATCTTTTCCTTTGATCGTTTGGGTTCTGCCTTCATTAAAGGAACGGATCAGACTGAGATGAGAATCGAACCCATATGATTTTCAGTCCTCTGTGAAACACTTAAGGAGAGATTCAGCAGAATGTTCACGCTGCTCGTCTCATGCTCGGTTTGTGATTCATGTGGGTTCAGGAGGGTGATTCTCATGTTCACATGAACGTCCTTTAATGCTGCAGACATGATGCTCTTCCTCACTATTTGTATCTTGTTTTCCAGTACAAACATCTGAACATTCATAAATCTAGATGCATTTACTGGAGTTGTAGAATGACGTCAGATAAGAAATTCTGTTTTCGAAAAATCTATAAGAATTAATCATGTTTAGAAAAAGAAACAATATCTTCCAATGGGGATGTTGATCTTTCTGAACCGCATTGGCAGATATTTGTTCTTAACCATATAAAGATCTCTAAATTAAAAACATAATCAAAACTTTACTGAAAATAATTTTTGGTCACGTAAATATCAGCATCTGTACTAAATTGCATATTTTTGTTGAAGTGTTTTTTTTTTACATATTCTCACTATATCTGACCATATAAGTCAAGTCAAGTCACCTTTTAACAATACAGATTGTGTCAAAGCAGCTTTACAGTATCAAATAGAAAAATAGTGTGTCAGCAATGCAAAAGGACAATATTAAACACTATTTTCATTAAATGCAGTTCATTATTGAATTCACTGATGTCATCGTCCAGCTCAGTTCGGTTCTAATAGTATCTGTGCAATCAAGATACTGACAATATTGCTGGAAATTAAGTGTCCCCAACTAAGCAAACCAGAGGAACCAAAACTCAATCAGTAAGCCATAAAGCATGAAAAAAGACTATTATTTCATTTGCCAGACCTTACTTACAATGTTAAAAAAATCCTCAGAAAACAAGACTTTTTCTTATCTTGTGTTATTGTGCATCTCCAGTAAATGTATCTTGACTGAAGAATGATTAGATATTCCAGTAATGATGAAGTTTGCTCACTTTCTTGCATCACATAATCTTGTTCATCTAGATTTGTTTTTGAGAATTTCATTTTTATTTTATATGGAGGGAAATATTTTTCTGAACAGTCATATTGTATGATCTGTATTGATCTGCGGTCAGTCTGATCGTTGACCTCTGAACTCTGTGAGCTTCGTCTGTGTGCTTGTGTTCTTCAGCGAAGGAAGAGATCATGTGACTGACAGTGCTGCACAGTATACACTGAACACTGACCGTTCTCAACAGTGAGCGAAACAGTATGCAGTATGTAACGATAATTAGTCACATGATCTCATCAGTGAGTGACATCCAGTTACCTGCAGATAAAAACATTAGTTCAAAAACGTTTATAAATCAAATCAGTCAGGAAAATCAATCACTCTGGAAATGGATGGTGTAGTTGAGCACATTGCATTGTGGGATAGAGTATGTGATGTTGTACATCATTCCATGCATCCAGTGCACAGTGTACATGCTGCATACTGCAGATCATTCAGTAGTGTGTTAGTGTATGTTGATGATTGCATCATGAGCTCTAGATTCTGATCTGTGATTAACAATGTCTTTCTTCCTCTTATGGGCCACAGAAATTCATGATGAAGGTAGGAGTCCATGTGTGTGTCCGTGTTGTTGTTGTGCGTCCCACAGTGATGTGATGTAGTGTAATGTAATGTAGCTGTACAGTGAACTAATTCCAGTGGGATAAAAGAGAGCGAGCACTGGAGTGAGTGTAATGAGAAAATAAAGGTCCTGTTCTTCCTGTCCTGAAGCATTACTGCAGCCATTACCTGATACACACACACACACACACACACACTCGGCCTTGAGAGAGCCATTAAAACACACACACACACAAACACACACACACGGGAAGTGCTGATTCCCAGGAACATCAGCCTCACGATGGAAAAACACTCAGAAACACATTTAGACTCGTCTGATGTATCAGGATTCTTCATGTTTGTTTATGGTGTGTACATTGATATTTGTTTTGTCCATTTATATGCAAATCGATTGTTTTGAAACAAGTTTTACTGAAAATAGCAGGGTACTTTAAAGTAAATATTTGAAATGGTTTTAAAATAATCATCTATTATATGATTTTAAAATATTATACATGCTTTTAATGTCTTTGTATAAAACAATAAATAAATGAATAATTTAAATAAATATTTTAAAATACCCTAAATACAACAATAAATATTTTAAAATACCCTGAATACAACAATACATATTTATTGTAAATAAATATTTTAAAATACCCTAAATACAACAATAAATATTTATTGTAAATAAATATTTTAAAATACTCTATACACAAGCACACACATATTTTATATATAGAAATGTTGTAATGTATTTTTTAATATGTATATTTATATTTAAATATTTGTATACGTAGACGTTAAAAATATTTTACATATTTAAATATGTAAATATGATGTTATAATTAAATACATATATATATTTGTGTGTGATTTTTGCTGTGAATGTGAAGCTGATTAGTGTCATATTGTTAATGAGTCACATTAATTAACAGTCATGAGTTTGTATCAACGATCAGTGTGTGTGTGTGTGTGTGTGTGTGTGTGTGTGTGTGTGTCTGTTTGTTTCAGACGGCGCAGGGCGGAGGTCACCGGACGCTGCTCTACGGTCACGCGGTCTTACTGAGACACTCCTACAGCGGGATGGTGTGTGTTTCTCTGACGGCACATCTGTTTATGTGTGTGTGTGTGTGTGTGTGTGTGAGAGATTCACGTGTCTGTGTTTCTCTCTCCAGTATCTGTGCTGTCTGTCTACGGCTCACTCGTCCACCGATAAACTGGCGTTTGATGTGGGGCTTCAGGAAGACACGACAGGTGATGTCACTTTCTGTTTACATCCCCTGATTGAATGTTTCGCAGTTTAGTATCATTGAGATGCTGTTATAGTTTTTGTTTATATTTTTAGTTATTTTGTATTTTCATGTTAGTTTTAGTTTTGACCCTGGAGCACAAAAGCAGTCATAAGCAGCACAGGTGTATTTGTAGCAATAGCCAACAATACATTCTTTGGGTCAAAATGATAGATCTTTCATTTATGCCAAAAATCATTTGGATATTAAAGCTGCAGTCCGTAAGTTTTGCCTCTTTGTCGCCATCTCTGTTTGAAAACCTGGAATTGCAGCTCTGTGTGGAATTATCTTCCGTGCGCGGGGTTGTGATCCGGTGTTCCGGCACGGCTCCAGCGCGGATTAATCTATTGTTTTGAGGTGAATGTGTGGCAGTCAGTCACTGCACCGGTGTGGATACTGTACTTAAGGAATCACAGATTCTAGCCTACGTCTTGGAATATATGACCCAAATAAGAATTTTCACCATATATTGTCATCTGAACAAGTAACAAGTCTGCCACGTTTGTTCTGACCAACTGAGGAAAAAAGCATTACAATAAATCGCGCTACCAATGATAATTAAATCTAACGATCGGATACCTCATATCTAACCGTGCAAATTATTATTATTGTTATACTTTATTCTCAAATTATTAATGTTAACAACATCAGCATTGCGTGACAATGAGTATAGTGTGTATTAGCGTGTAGATTTCAATTTCTGTACAGTTTAATATCTAATTGTCATACCATTCGAATTTCATATTAAGTCATTCTTTTAACCCAAAAAGCAAACTATGCTCCCTTCAAACTGGTTTTCTTTAAAATACAAATCTTGTGTAGTCCCAGTGTTGGATTACAAATTTATAAAATGTTAAATCTAGGTTCCAATGTAATAGTATATAAACTGAAAAAGTTATGTACATTGTGTTTTACATTTTGAGGTAAAGATGATGACATTGTAATTTCATTCACATGTGTTTCATAGAAACACATAATCCTTTCTGGATTACAATCCGCCATTAAAATGATTCATTTAATTATTCCAGCTGCTGTGAGAAACGGCTATAAACGTTCCATCGCCTGCAGGATCCTCACATGTGAAAGCCTCGTAGCCGGGAAAACCTCTTTAGGTTTACAGACGTGACGTAATGATGCAGTGCCGTGCTCGAATTTCCTGCGTAAACCTACCCGTAGCACTCAAATTAGAAAACATTATTATAAGATAACCGTTGTGAATTAGGCTAAAGTAAGGTGATAGTTTTGAATACTGCCTGGTTATGTACTTTCTCAAATATTGATTTCAGATCATTTTTAAGCCAAAAAAGTTACGGACTGCAGCTTTAATTTTTGATTAGTAATATGCATTGCTAAGAACTTCATTTGAACAACTTTAAAGGTGATTTTCTCAATATTTAGATTATTTTTCACCCTCAGATTCCAGATTTTCAAATAGTTGTATCTCAGCCAAATATTGTCCAACAAACCATACATCAATGGAGAGATTATTTATCCAATTTCACATATGGCTGGTTTTGTGGTCCAGGGTCACATTTTGTTGTGTTTTTGTCATTTTTATTAGTTTTTGTAGTTGTAGTTTTGTGTTGATTTATAACTGTGTGTGTGTGTGCGCGCGCAGGTGAGGCGTGCTGGTGGACCATCCACCCGGCGTCCAAGCAGAGGTCAGAGGGTGAGAAGGTGCGAGTGGGTGATGACCTCATCCTGGTCAGCGTGTCATCTGAGCGATACCTGGTGAGTTTTACCAGAATCAGAGCCTGATGGCTGCATGTCAGCTGAAACTCGTCAAAAACACGCTGATGAATCTGAATCTCTCTGTTGCAGCACTTGTCGTATGGTAACGGCAGCTTGCACGTGGACGCAGCTTTCCAGCAGACGCTCTGGAGCGTGGCTCCGATCTGCTCCGGCAGTGAAGTGGCTCAGGGTGAGCGAACGTGTGTGTGAGTGTTTGACACGCTTATGTCACTCTACATTCCACTTCCTGTTCATTTACTCAGTACCGTGTGTTTCAGGCTTCCTGATTGGTGGAGATGTTCTGCGGCTGCTGCATGGTCACATGGACGAGTGTTTGACCGTCCCGTCTGGAGAACACGGAGAGGAACAGCGCAGGTCAGGATTCATCTACCTTGTGATCCAGTGGCGTTTACAGATATAAAAGACTAGTTCACGCAAAAACATCAAATCTGTCATCATTCACTCACCCTCATGTTGCTCTAAAGCTGTAGACGTTCATTCTTCTGTGGCGCACCGGAGGAGATGCTTAGCATTAAAATAAGCTAAAACAACTACAAAAATCAAGATATTTCTTATTTTAATTCAGTCCCTCAACAACAGTTTGTTCCCTTTGAAGAAACAGGATTCACACAGTCTTGGAAAACCTGGATATATAGTATGAGGAAGACTTATTATAAAGGTGTGACCTTCCAGCTGTAAAATGTATAAAATGCTAAAATGTCATGGGCATTTTTATAATGAATGAATTTTTCTAGTAACGCCAAGCTCTAAAATATTGTATTGGGAAGAAATTGTGAATAAAAAATATTTAAAAATCCTTATCCAGTAAATCGCAAAGAAATCTGGAAAAGTTCTGCAGATTTGTTGGTTAAAAAGAGCAGGAACGTTGAGGAAGTTTCAGCTCTTAAAACTTCTGGAATTAAAATTGATCGTACAGAAACTTATTGTTGTGGCCAATAGGGTTGAGAAGCGCTGGTGTAGATGATGTGGAGATGCTGTGTTGTGTGTATCTGGTTCTTCATGGTTCACTGCTCCATCTGGACCGTGATGGTCAGCGCTGTGTGTTGAGGTTTATTGGCCACTCTTTATAGAGTGTGATGCGTTCATCTTCTGAGGTCAGCCGCTGTGGCTGGATGCTGTCGGTGTCCCTTTGAGGAGATCTGGATATACATTTGTGCTTATATTTGAAGTGCCTGAATCAAAATAAGAGTTTAATGTGCTGTGTAGATTAGGATGAGAACTCCATGAATGACACCTTGACGAATTAACTGAAATGAAGATAAAGAGCAGAATATAAGACCTTTAACATCTCACTCCAGTTTCTCTCTCTGTCGTAACACACCGTTGGTTCTCCTGATGCTAAAGTAGGACGTTTGCTTGTTCTTCAGTAGAAACAGAGGCTCGGATGAGAGTCTCTCGGGTCTCGTCGTGAGCTTCTGTGAGACAGAATGAGATCTGGTGTGGCTGTATGTGTGCTGCTGTAATTACAGAAACACCTGTCCTCTGTGGGACATCAGGCACAGATAGAAATGTGTTACCCTGTTCCTCTCTCTACCGCAAACTATATAACCCAAAAAAACAAACAGACTGAGATCCAGATCCCTCCTAAAATCACTCAAATCATTCAACAGACACTTAATCATTAAAAATAAAATAAAAGCTAAATGTAGTCTGGTGTCTGCAGTGGTTAGATGAGCTTCTGAGGTGATTATGTGAGTATATTTTATGATTATAAGTATCCATAAGTTGCATTGCATTCAGGGTCTACATTCGATCAGTTCTTGCATTCCCTGGGAATCGAACCTATGACCTTGGGGTTGCTGTTTGAGCTACAAGAATGTATAAATCATTAGTTAGTATGAGTTTGAGCTCCTCAGCTTCACATATAAAGCTGAAGTCTGTTCCTCTCAGGGTTTGAGTTTCTCTTTATCCGTGTTTCTCGTCATCATTGGCCTTGAGCGTGTCACGTCTGCTTTTGAATGCATGAATTCAAAGAACTTTCTCTGTACCCATCCGTCTCTTTAAACTCGAATAAGAGATGTTCTTGCACGAGTGTGCTGCGAGGAGCGCTGCATTCTGGGACCGTGTTTGTGTGTAGGTGTGTGTCTTTCTCTCTCATTGGTGTGTAAAGCAGCAGTAGTCGAAACAGAAACGTTCCCAGCACACATCTTGTTCCAGACGCTGATTGTGATCCTCAGACTGCAGTTTGAGGTCAGACGCAGACCGTCAGGAGGAGACGTCTTATGAATGATGCTGTCTTAATAATCATTGTGTGTTTTTTTAGTTTTTTTGATCCACATCTACAGCCTGAGCTCCGCTTCTCAACCTTCAGCTGCCTTTGAGACTCTCACACAGAATATTATTGTTTTAATGTGGTGGTTTTTGTTTTGTGCTGCACAGGAAGTGATGTCATTATTGGCCTCAATTCTTTGCACTACTTCTGCTGTGCCAAAGTGTTAGGAATTTAGATTTTCAAATTTCAAATATTGATTTTCAAAGACATTTCCTTGTTTTTTTCTAACCATATACAGTTTTGTGAGTCCATAAAATAAAATAAAAAATGTAGTCAAATCATTTAACTGAAATTATAATTCATTTGTCATTCAGAACAATTATGGCTGTTATGTGTTGGGCTTATACTGATAATATCTAATATCTGACATCTGACAAAACACACTAAGAACACATAGTCAGAAACAATGACATTTGAAGTATTTTGTTCATCGAGCTCTGCTTCATTTGTGATTCTGCTCTGCATTGGTCTGTTTAAAATAGCATTGTACTGTAGATTTACAATATGGTCTGATATGTAGACACTCATATGTTGGTTTGTCTCCTTCAGGACGGTGCATTACGAGGGTGGAGCTGTGTCCATCCACGCCAGATCCCTCTGGAGGCTGGAGACGCTTCGAGTGGCGTGAGTGAATGAGTGTTTCTCTGTCTGTGCTGATAAGGAGTCTTGATTCATGCGCTCACGGTACTTCAGTGCTCAGGAGGAACTCTGGAGTGCATGAGTGCACCATAAATGAGATCTGTGCTGTGTTCTGTCCTACTGAGGGAAAAGTGCAATAAAACATCTCTCAATACGACAGCCGGGGACACGTGCACTGCCACTTTTGAATAAAATACGTCAATTAATCAAATGCATTAGCTTGCTTTTTTATTTCAGTTCATTTTTATTATTTATAAAAGTGTGGAATTTTCTAAAAATGTTTTTGAGAGAAGTCTCTTCTGCTCACATTGGGTGCATTTATTTGATCAGAAATACAGTAAAAATATTGTGAAATTTTAATGCAATTTCAAACAGCTGTTTTCTGTGTGCTTATGTGTTAAACTGTAATTTATTTCTGATGCGCAGCTGTATTTTCAGCATCATTACTCCAGTCTTCAGTGTCATGCTGATTCAGTTTCAATTTAATATTAGTTCAGTTTACACATTTAGAAAATGACGTGCCATGAAGTGAAAGACACAAAAGGCTCTTTACTGTTGTACCTCCGTATGAACCTGTAGAGCACAGACTGACCCCGTGAGGTTCCCATCATGCCGCAGTGCTGATGTCATCAGGACAGCGATCTCTGCGTTTGACCCCTCTGGCAGCGGCCGGGTTTGCGTTCACATGAAGCTTTTAATTACACACTGCAGGACGTCAGCTCTTCACAGACTAAAAATAATCCAGGACGCTGAAGTTGGAGCATTTTATCAAAGTGGCATTTTGGGGTTGGGGCCAAATACTGGAGCAGGAGCCCAACACAGTTTGCTTTCTGCTTTTGAATTACAAATCAACGTCTGTTCAGGTTTTCATCGTGAGCATCTCGTCGTTTTCTCTCTGAGTCTCTGAGCTGCGGTTTGTCATGAAAGCATCATAACAGCTGATCGTATGCACTATACATCAAGTCTTACGAAGCCAAATGATGCTTACTGTTTGATACCGACATGCATTTCAGTCATCATTAGCTGACTGGTTTAGTGTGTGTGCCGCAGTGCATTGTGGGTGAGCTGAAGCCTGTCATCTCGCTGTGTGCAGGTGGAGCGGCAGTCACATCCGCTGGGGTCAGCTGTTTCGGTTGCGTCACGTGACCACCGGGAAGTATCTCAGCATGATGGACGATCAAGGGCTGCTGCTAATGGACAAGGAGAAAGCGGACGTCAAATCAACGGCTTTCTGCTTCCGTTCCTCAAAAGTGAGACTGACGCCACACGAACCTGAGCTGAACCTGAAGTGCCTCAAACACTCGTCATTAGATCAGTTCATCTGCATATGAGGATCAAAATAAGTCAAAATAAATTCTGACATAGTTCCTGAATTTGAATTGAATTGGTATTTAAAGCAGCAAACAGGACAGTGCCTTAGCCTTATGTGTTTTTATATTAAAAATGATTGATTGCTCTTAATTGTTTTATCAATATTGATAATTAATTATTAATGAGTTTAGATAAAACGTGTTCTACGTATCAGTGATTTAAAATGTCATTGTTATTTTTTTAAAGATTATGGGAAAAAAAATACAGTTTTAACTCTTTCCCCACCAGCATTTTTGAAAAAAGCAACATTTTGAGCAAAAAGCTGAGAAAATAGCATTTTTATTAAATACTGGATCTGGATCATATTCAGTAATATTATCAAAGCAAAGATGCAGTAGATGGCTTCCATCAGTGGACAGGCCTTTAACACTTTCTGGATTGACATTTCATTCTGTAACTTCAGGCAGTTTTCATTTATATGCGGTTAGTGTTGATGATGGCATTATTTTTTATATGCATATGCTCACATATGAGATCGCTCGTTTCTGCGTCTTCCTCGTCTGTGTTTTTGATCGGCACTGTCTAGACTCATTCAGGAGATGCGTAATAGCGCCCCCTAGCGTACAACAGAGAGAACACGGAAAATTCCATGTTTGGCGGGAAAGCGTTGTCTCATGAATAACGAAAAATTCTGTGTTTGGTGGGGAAAGAGTTAATGAATAAAATATAAAAAAGATAATTTCAACTTTTTGTCTGTCAATTTTTACTTTTTTCAGAGAATTAGCAGAATTGATATAAACTATAAAAAAAAGATTGTTCAAAAATAGTTGCAATTACCTGTTTTATTAATTTAATAATTACACAATTGTTCGCTTCCATAATTGTTCATAATTAATACACATTTTTAAGTGTACCTATTTTAATGATTTGTATTTTGATGAAGTACACTGTTGAACTGTGTGATTAAATACAGTGAATTTCTCTTCATGTGTGTTGAGAGCTATTGAATTCAAATTAAAAGCAATATGGTTTTTAAATTGAGATTTTTTCTGACTGAATCAGTGTTTACCCATGATCCTCTGCTTGTCCTCCTGCAGGAGAAGCTGGACTTTGGCCTGAGGAAAGAGGTGGATGGGATGGGTGTCCCGGACATCAAATACGGCGACTCGGTCTGTTATATCCAGCATGTGGACACTGGGCTCTGGCTCACGTACCAGTCTATGGACGCCAAGTGTGCGCGAATGGGCGGAGTTCAGAGAAAGGTGACGTCAGCTGAACATAACGTGGTTTTATATGAAAGCGGTTGACATAGTGATGCACAATATTATCGGAATGATATCGGAATCGGCCAATAATGGTTTAAAATGTAAACATCGGTATCGATCCGATATGTACAATTATGCTGATATGTCTTGCCGATGAGACGAATAACTCGCATGTAGAGATCGACCGATATATCGATTTACCATTATTTTTCCCAATATTTAAGCATTTTACCATAATCGGTTTTGTAATATCGGATTCACCGATAAACACCGCCATCTTGTGGGTGTTTTGAGAACTGCGCGCAGGATCGCCATTGCAGCGTGTCTGAGGGGAGATGAGGCAACAACAACCGTGTGCACAGGTACTTGATTTGCTGTAGTTAGTAAACTTTATTTAACATAACAGCCATTAATGCACAAATTAGATGTATTACATAAATGCCTGATATGCAGTTTATGCAGCTTAGCTATAAGAAATAGAGACGAACTCACGGAGTCACGTAAATAAATTTGTCAGTCTTTGCCTGAATTAAATAATACAGCCATGAATGAGCGCATGTTGGAAATAAAAGCACTGAAATGGATTCTCTCTCTAAAAGTCTCAAGAATAAAAGTCCCGCCTTCTTTCACTGTGTATACGTTTGGGCGGTGTTTTGCAAATCTCCCCACACTGTGACGTAGACATGTGGGGGGGGTGTTCGAATAAGCCGTTTTAGGGGGACGTGGCAGAGTCTTAACTTTTTAAAGAATATCTCTATGGTTTTGAGACTTTAGTCTTTAAGTCAACTTCAGGGATCTTATCTACGCACAAACAGCTTGTAACACTCCAAAGAGAAAGAAAAACTTGAAATCGCATCATATTACCCCTTTAACATTTACTATATAACCATTATTTCATTAATAAACATCTAAATAAATACATCGCTATGGAAATTAATTATTTATTATCTCCGCGAGCGATCACAGTTTGAGTATAGTTCTGTTTAAATGCAAAGATAAACCGCGCTGTCAGCAGGCATTTCATAATCTGGAATGACAAAAACATATTAATAATTCTGATGTAACATACCAGTTGAGAAAGGCAATAAAATGCGATGTTTTGTTTGTTAAATTTCAATATTCCAGAGAATATTATTCAGTGAATTAACATTATCCAGAGATAATTCTTCACTCTTTAGCCTATTAAACTGCTTGTGAACCTGCTGAAGTTTAAAATGAAGTTGATATGACTCCTGTCCTTTATTTATTTTCTCCATTTGAAAACATTAGATATTCTACATTTATTTTGCTTATTGTTAATATCAGTGTTGCTGCTGATGCTTTTTATAAATAAAATGTTTTTATTGTTGTAATATGAAGATTAAATTTAGCATGAAAGACTTTTTAACCTTTTTTTTTTTTTAAATGACTGAAAGGAGGAAAAACCACAGTAAAGTATGTACTTACTTCACTCAGTTATTTAGTTACTTTATAACAGTAAATAAATATTGGTTCTGCATATCGGTTATCGGGCACATACACATGCAAATAATTGGTATCGGTTATAAAAAAATCAATATTGGTCGAACACTACTCACATGCACTCAGGATGTGCTAACGATAAGCTCAAGTCAACATTGTGGTCATTCTTGAAGCGAATTTTTGCCTGAATGGTGATTAGATTCACTGTTTTTGATTGCTGCATTTAAACTGAGAATACATGAACAGAATGAAGCGTCTGGTGCGCAATAGATTCAACAGTCACTAGCGCACGCAGCAGGGTCCTAATCCCGTCAGGTGAGGAGTTTTAATTCCCTAGGGGCTGCTGTTGGCCTACTTGTAATAAAATGAAAGTAAATACACAAATAACATTAAGATTGTATTTCTGATTAAACAAGATATAGAAGATATAGCTTACATGAATAAAAATCACAAATTTGACACTTGAAAATTAAACTTTTTTAATATATACGGATTTATTAATGTTTTTTTTTTTTTCAAACAGATTACAACTCCTTTTCTTTAGATCATCTACAAATGTTAAATCTTCAAATAAAATGTTACCATTGCATCTGTCTGAAAAAAGTGATTGATTTATAATTATTTTCAAAGCTTTCAATGTACTCTCATTATAAAAGCACGTTTATTTAATTCTAACAAATACGTTTTTGTAAAACTAACCAAAATTAAAAATAATTTGTTTAGAATCTCTGCACAGAAGAGACTTGGTGTTGTTTCCAAACAAAAGGAAATATATTGGATATCAGCAAAAATCCAATATCGTGCATCCCTAGTTTGACAGGATCCGAGTGTGTGTGTGTGTGTGTGTGTGTGTGTCACTGTGAGTTCAATGTGATGGATTCATTCATACGTGACGCCCGTGAGCTATTCCTCAGAGAGATTCATTACAGACACGTCAAACTCTCACACCCACATCATTACTGCTGCAGCGCACACACACGCACACACACACACACACACACACACACACACACACACACACACACACACACACACACACACACACACACACACACACACACACACACACACACACACTCACTCACTCACACTCTCACTCACTCACTCTCTCACACTCTCGAGTGGATGATAAATGTAATCTGTGTGTGTGTTTTAGGCAATCATGCATCATGAGGGTCACATGGATGACGGTTTGACGCTCTCGCGATCACAACACGAGGAGTCGCGCACCGCTAGAGTCATTCGCAGCACAGTTTTCCTCTTCAACCGCTTCATCAGGTAACACGTTTACTTCTGATTGAGGACATCCTGTTGATGTTTGATGAGCAGTGATCTTCACAATCACTTCATGAGTGAAGGATGATCATTCAGCACACGCTAGAGATATGCACCTGAAGCACACCTGCATAAATTCATTTTTAAAACTGAAGAAATTGATAAAATTATAGCCAACTGGACACAGATGTCAAAAGCAGCTACATCTGAAGTTCTTCTCTCTGACAATCTGAAAATATGTGGTAGAATATGGTTTCCATGGATTTTCAGTTTTGTGCATTGATTTGAGTCAGTCTGACATCAGCTGCATTTAGGTGTTCATCTGTAATCAATATCTGGCAACAGGACATTGTTTTTCTGCTTGGGCAAGCAATAATAATAATAACGTTGTCATGGAATTGTTTAATATGTATTTGTTTTAAATAATAGTTTTTTTTAAGACTTCAGGTCTTCTTGGGTCCGTTTGGCATATTTGTTAGGGTCAGTGTTTTATCTGTTAACGGTCCTCTACCTCCTCCCTGAGCGCAGGGGTCTAGACGCTCTGAGTAAGAAGGGGAAGACGTCCACCCTCGATCTGCCCATCGAATCGGTCAGTCTGAGTCTTCAGGATCTGATCGGATACTTCCAGCCGCCCGACGAGCACCTGGAGCACGAGGACAAACAGAACCGCCTGCGAGCGCTCAAGAGCAGACAGAACCTCTTCCAGGAGGAGGTACGGATCACAGATACACCAGACATAGCGTGGGATTCGTTTCATTTAGAATCACAGCTCTCTGTTGTTGTGACCATGTAGAAGAAGCACAACTTAAGTCATGTGATTCACAATACACTGAACAAAAATCTGATGCAGGACTAACTATGAAACCATTTTCACTCAGAAATTGCTAGTAAATATCACAAATAATTATAAATAAATAACGCATTGAATTAAACTTGAAATACTGATGTAGAGAAACTGAAATAATACTATCATTTAAACCATATTTAAATAATCTTTGTTTTATGTACAACTTTGAAAAATAAATTTTTACGGTTTACAAAAAATCAGGTAGTACTAGTTTACTTGATCATTTCTCGACAGATGATCCGTGCTGCTCCACATTCGTTTTATGGATGGACATTTTATATGCAATTAAAATACATAAATCATATATATTAGGCCTAAACATTTTTTTTGTGGAGTAAAACCGCTCTTAACAAAATCAATGACATCTGTTAGTTTTAAATGTAATTAATCAGTTGACATGGATGTGAACTTATAGGTTTTAGATGAAGGTTTTTATATTTGTATATGTGGAAGTGTGTATTTTAGGTCATCAAGTGCTGTGGCATTTCGAGCTTTTAGCATAAGCTAGATTTTAGAAGAATCATCTGAGACAGTACTAGTATTTCAACTGTGAGCTGGATGCATGAGTGTGTGTGTGTGTGTGTGTGTGTGTGTGTGTCTAGGGAATGATCAACCTGGTGCTGGAGTGTATCGATCGTCTGCATGTGTACAGCAGTGCGGCTCATTTTGCAGACGTGGCCGGTAAAGAGGCAGGAGAATCCTGGAAGTCCATCCTGAACTCCCTCTACGAGCACCTGGGTGCGAATTATATTCCAGCACTTTCCATCTGCACACATCAATAACCGGTGAAATCTGCTGACTGCGCCTCAACCGAGTCCTGCTGCATGAGAGAGAGGCACTGTGTTCACAATCACTCACTAGTGCTCTGCTGACAGCAGTGTTGAGCATAGTGCACTACTGCTGTAACACACACTGTATATATATACTGCATACTGCTGTGACTCAGTAATAGTTCATCTGTTCCTCATGAACCTTTCAAGAGCTTCATTCCTAATGAATCGTTTTATTCCCGTCACATGATCATCTGTCTGTCTGTCTGTAGCTGCTCTGATCAGAGGAAACAGGAAGAATTGTGCTCAGTTTTCCGGCTCTCTGGATTGGCTGATCAGTCGTCTGGAGAGGCTGGAAGCATCGTCTGGTATGTAGCGTTATTTGTGACCCATGCTGGCAAAATGACTAGCAATGTGCACAGACTAATTTTCAGCTACAGGCAAAAAAAAAAAAAAAAAAGCGAAAAATGTAGAATTTGAGATTTTCACAAAAATGAGTTCCTTAAGCCCTCATCTAGCGATACCTGTGCTCCAAATAGTAATTAAACTATCTTTATTAGTACGTTTTCTGAGAGGGAGTACCTTTTCTCTGTTTATTTGGAATGAACACACTTAAGTGATTTATACATTTTACTGTTATGCTTATGTTTAGAAGTAGGCAATGCACTTGTTTCTTTCTTATATTTATTTTTTTGCATCGGTTCTTATTTATAACAACAAAGATAAAATAAAAAGTAGCTATATAATGATTATTAATCTAGTAATGATTATTAAGAAAAGAAGTGGGGAAAAGATGTAATGTTGCTGGGTGTTTTTGCTTTGGAACCTTCAGAAAACTTTTAACTCAATTTTTCTCAGAATTGACTTTGCTGACTCTATCGAATTCAAACAGATGTAACTCAGTCATTTCTCGTCCGATTGCAACACATCGTACATCATTTTCAAGGTATTTTAATAGAGAATGTAAAATAAAAATAACTCATTTTTGAATATTTGCTCATTGTGACTCATTTTACCAGCAGCAGTGAGATTTATTGTAACGAGTGGATCGTTATGGTGTGGTGATGATGATGATGATGTGTGTGTGTGTGTGTGTGTCTGCAGGGATTCTGGAGGTTCTGCACTGTGTTCTTGTGGAGAGTCCAGAAGCTCTGAACATCATTAAGGAGGGACACATCAAATCCATCATCTCACTGCTGGACAAACACGGACGCAACCACAAGGTGACTAAACTAGTGATGCTGCGATCTTAACCACAGTAACCTGACTGTGTCTCAGCAGCTTTGCAGATAATCTGTCAGACTCTCTCTTTTGATCATGTAGTGCTGTCGATTCATTTCAGTCGTTCAGAATGGATTCACAGCTTCAGAAGTTCAGTGTGGCATTCTATCAATGACTAGTTTTCATGCTTTACTCGGTTGGTGATGTTTAATACTGTCACCTTAATTCAGATCATCTCTGATCTATCACTGTTGTTATGAATCATGAATCATGGCATAGTTCATTAAGTATTTGCATCTGTTTGATTTTATTTCAATGATTTAAAATGCATTTATTAAAATAGCTAAGAATCTGCATAAATCTTTTACATTTAAGGTACAGTACAAGCAAGTACAAATATTGTATATAAACCTGCTTATTGTATATTTCAAACTAGTGTTATTTTAGTATCAACAATAAACTGTTACAGTTTTTGATAATATTTAGAATGAGATTTTTATGTTTTCTGTCTAAGTAATTTTGTTGGATGCCCCCCCCCCCCCTTTTATTATACCTGTATAGTTTTTTGTTTTGTTTTAAGTTTAGTTTATTTAGTTTTAATTATGTTTAATTATTTCAGTACTTACAGTAAATGAAAATGATATCCGATATGACTGCAGCAGAGGGGCACTTACTGGCTTATTAGTCATTCATTTCTACTTTTTCTCTATATTTTGAAATTATAAAAACACTATTATAAAAAATCTAATCATCAAGAAATCAGATTTTGTCAGAATTTTACACTTTGTGTATGAAGTAAGAAAAGTCACAAAGTGCCTTGAAAAACACAAACTTTTCTTCAATTTGAGACTAAATCACACATAATCACTGAAGTTGGTCAGTTCCATATAATACTATAGAACAATAATCGTACATTTGATAAGAGTGGAATATATAAATTTATATAAATATAAAAATTAGATTTTGCACGTTACTTTTGTTAATAAAAGTAAATTTTGTGTGCATCCCAACTCGAGCTTAGTGCTTTACAGTCAAATCTGTAGAAACATGAAATAAACAAGAAATGAACATGTAATATTATTAGTAACTGTACTTATTAATGCAAAACAGTAGTAATTTTATGATTAAATGATCTATATTTTAATTCTCCCACACACCACCCCCAACGCTACCAAATCTGCTCCTGGCGCCACCGTCTGCAGAACTTAGTGGCGCTGGTGCCACTGCTCTCGAATGTTAGTCTGGAGCCCTGTATATGTGGAAGTGTGTATTTTAGGTCAACATGCATTGTGACATTTCGAACTTGTAGCATAAGCTGATGATTGGCTCGTAGCCGGACTGACGGCGGTGTGTCTGTGATGTTCAGGTGCTGGACGTCCTGTGTTCTCTGTGCGTGTGTCACGGTGTGGCCGTTCGCTCCAATCAGCACCTGATCTGTGATAACCTGCTGCCCGGCAGAGACCTGCTGCTGCAGACGCGACTCGTCAATCACGTCAGCAGGTAGGACAGCATCCTCATCACTTCCTGGCTCGCACTTCCTGTCCCCTCACACTCTCTCAATGCATCTCTCTGTGTCGCTCGTTCAGCATGAGGCCCAACATCTTCCTGGGTGTGAGTGAAGGCTCCGCCCAGTACAGGAAGTGGTATTATGAGCTGATCGTGGACCACGTGGAGCCATTTGTGACGGCCGAAGCCACTCACCTGCGGGTGGGCTGGGCATCAACGCAGGGCTACGGGCCGTATCCGGGCGGAGGAGAGGGCTGGGGCGGGAACGGCGTCGGGGACGACCTCTACTCATACGGCTTTGATGGACTACACCTGTGGGCAGGTAACAACAGAGAGGAGCTTTAGCTTCTTCGGTTCATATTGTTAATCGCTGTTATGTGGTGCTGATGCTTGCCTACTTAAAGGAGTAGTTCACCCAAAAATGAAAATGTCTTCACCCTCAGGCCATCCAAGATTAGGATGAGTTTGTTTCTTCATCAGGGCCTGTATTCACAAAATATCTTAAGGCTAAAAGTAGCTCATAACTTGCCAATTTAGGAGAAAATCCTGAAAATAATGGATGTGTCAGTCCTAAATTTAGGACTCCTAAATTTTTGCTCTAAGAGTATTTCACAAAGCGTTTTAGCGCTAAAACTAGCTCCTAAATCTGTGAAACATTAAGAGTAGTGAAGAGGACTCCTAAGTCACTAAGACCAACTCACAACTATACTAAAATAACTGCTGCTGGCAATCTGCATCGGAACATAAACATTTTAGAAACATTCTGCCGTCAGTCCAAAGAGCTGATAAAAACATCACAATAATCCACAGCACTCCAGTCCATCAGTTAACATCTGGAGAAGACAAAAGCTGAAACTAATCCATCAAGACATTTTTAACTAAAATATGAGTCCATAATCCATAATAATGCTTCCTTCAGGGAAAAAGTGCATCTCCTGTTGTCTCTCACATCAAAATACAGCCACATATTTGTTTAGAGCTGTTTTGGACTGTTTTGGTTTGTAAACGCTGCTTGATCTGTGCAGATTTACACCAGACCACCTTTTCCCTGAAGGAAGCGTTATTATGAATTATGGACTCGTAATTTAGTTAAAAGTGTCTTAATGATGGATGTGTTTCAGCTTTTGTCTTCTCCAGATGTTAACTGATGGACTGGAGTGCTGTGGATTATTGTGATGTTTTTATCAGACTCTCATTCTGACGGCACCCATTCACTGCAGAGCATCCATTGCTGAGACACTGATGCAGAGACACATTTCTACAAACCTGATGAAGAAACACTCCTTCTGATCTCTGATGACCTGTTGAATGGTTAACGTTATGGTATTTACAGTATATAAAATCAGTAGAAGTCTACGGAATGTCCCCATTTAGAGAGCTGAGTAAATGTGTGTGTGTGTGTGTGTGTGTGTGTGTGTGTGTGTTCTGATGTTCTGATGTTCTGATATCTGCTGATGGTAGTGAAACTATTACTCACATAACAGCACATCAGCGGTTTTAAATAGCCATAGGCCATTGTGACTGTAACATGCACTTTGATTGGCAGGTTGTGTGGCGCGTTCGGTCAGCTCACCCAATCAGCACGTGCTGCGGGCCGAGGATGTGGTCAGCTGCTGTCTGGATCTCAGCGCTCCAAGCATCTCCTTCCGCATCAACGGTCAGCCGGTCCAGGGAATGTTTGAGAACTTCAACTCAGATGGACTCTTCTTCCCCGTCGTGTCCTTCTCTGCCGGAGTCAAGTGAGTCTCATCATCTCCAGACATGCCCACTGTCCCATCAGCCACACCCCCTCTCTGCCATTGGTCAGTCTGACAGATAACTCACATGAATGGCTGAGTCAAAACCGCTCAGTGTTGTGAAAGCATCATAATGTCATATGTAAACTCCAACTGAAGCCTGCTATGATTGTTGAATAACTCTCGTCTTCTTCAGAGTGCGCTTCCTGTTGGGTGGTCGTCATGGAGAGTTCAAGTTCCTGCCTCCGTCCGGTTACGCTCCATGTTTTGAGGCCGTTTTACCGCGAGAGAAGCTGCGTGTGGAGCACAGTCAGGAGTACAAACATGATCACGGGGGAACACGCGACCTCCTGGGACCCACGGTCCCACTGTCACAGGCGGCCTTCACGCCGATTCCTGTGGACACCAGCCAGGTACACACACACACACACCTGAACACACACCAGTCAGGTACACACACACCTGAACACATACCAGTCAGGTACACACTCACCAGTCAGGTACACACACACACACACACACACACACACACACACACACACCTGAACACACACCAGCCAGGTACACACACACACCAGTCAGGTACACACACACCAGTCAGGTACACACACACACACACACACACACCTGAACACTCACCAGTCAGGTACACACACACACACACACACCTGAACACACACCAGCCAGGTACACACACACACCAGTCAGGTACACACACACCAGTCAGGTACACACACACACACACACACACCTGAACACTCACCAGTCAGGTACACACACACTAGTCAGAAACATACACACCTGAACACACACCAGTCTGGTACACACACACCAGTCAGGTACACACACACACCTGAACACACACCAGTCAGGAACACACACACACACACACACACCTGAAAACATGCCAGTCAGTAACACACACTTGAACACTCACCAGTCAGAAACATACACACCTGAACACACGCCAGTCAGGTACACACACACCAGTCAGGAATACAAACTTGAACACACGCCAGTCAGGTACACACACACCTGAACACATGCCAGTCAGGAACACACACTTGAACACACACCAGTCAGGAACACACACCTGAACACATGCCAGTCAGGAATACAAACTTGAACACACGCCAGTCAGGTACACACACACCTGAACACATGCCAGTCAGGAACACACACTTGAACACACACCAGTCAGGTACACACACACCTGAACACATGCCAGTCAGGAACACACACTTGAACACACACCAGTCAGGAACACACACTTGAACACACACCAGTCAGGTACACACACACCTGAACACATGCCAGTCAGGAACACACACTTGAACACACACCAGTCAGGAACACACACCTGAACACATGCCAGTCAGGAATACAAACTTGAACACACGCCAGTCAGGTACACACACACCTGAACACATGCCAGTCAGGAACACACACTTGAACACACACCAGTCAGGAACACACACCTGAACACATGCCAGTCAGGAATACAAACTTGAACACACGCCAGTCAGGTACACACACACCTGAACACATGCCAGTCAGGAACACACACTTGAACACACACCAGTCAGGAACACACACCTGAACACATGCCAGTCAGGAACACACACTTGAACACACACCAGTCAGGAACACACACCTGAACACACGCCAGTCAGGAACACACACCTGAACACATGCCAGTCAGGAACACACACTTGAACACACACCAGTCAGGAACACACACCTGAACACATGCCAGTCAGGAACACACACCTGAACACACACCAGTCAGGTACACACACACACACACCAGTCAGGAACACACATACCTGAACACACGCCAATCGGGAACACACACACGCCAGTCAGGTACACACACCTACACACACACCAGTCAGGAACACACATGCCTGTCAGGTACATACACACCAGTCAGGAACACACACACCTGAACACACGCCGGTCAGGTACACACAAACCTGAACACACACCAATCAGGAACACACACACATCTGAACACACACCAGTCAGGAACACACACACCTGAACACACACCAGTCAGGTACTCACAAACCTGAACACACACCAGTCAGGAACACACACATCTGAACACACACCAGACAGGAACACACACCTGAACACACACATGAGTTTGTTCTTGAATATGTTCAGATGTAATGATTGCGTGTGTGTGTGTGTGTGTGTGTGTGTGTGTGTGTGTGTGTGTGTGTGTGTGCGTGCGTGCGTGCGTGCGTGCGTGCGTGCGTGCGTGCGTGCGTGCGTGCGTGCGTGCGTGCGTGTTTGTTTCTGCTGTCTAGATTGTGTTGCCGCCACATCTTGAGCGGATCCGAGAGAAACTGGCAGAAAACATCCATGAGCTGTGGGTGATGAACAAGATTGAGTTGGGTTGGACCTACGGAGCGGTACGTCAGACGCTCGTCCTCTGTGGAGGATTCAAACGTTTCCTCTGAATTAGAGATGAATTAACTTTTTTATGTCAGCCAAGCATTTCAATAATTTATTAACACATTTGCATGTTCACGGTTCTCTGATGTTGGTTAATGGTCACATGACATACAGTCAAGCAAATAAAATAATCTTTTTTATTAAGTGCTTTATTTTGTTTGATTTATTGTTTAATTTTAAATTCAATTATTTAAATTTATTTCAAATAATGTTTATTCATTTAGAATTTGAATTTTATTTCATATAATTAATAGCTTTTCAAAAACTTGCAAATGGTTTCAAGTCATGTCACATGATGAAGCAATCATAATATGTGTTTGGTTTTTAATTACTGTGAAATATAGTTAATGTTGGATTGTTCTGCGGTTATCATTTAATGTTCCTAATTTAACTGACATCAAATACATGTATTTTTGTGGAATATGTGTGTGGTGGAAAACTCTTGATCTCCATCAGTCAAGTCATGTTTATTTATGGAGCTTCTCATAATTCATGTTCATTCTAAGCAGATTTACAGAAATCAATGGCTTGATGATCACTGTATTCCAGCTCTCTGATTGGTCACAGAGAGAGAGTTTGCAGTGTTGTAAAGTGTGATGTTCTGTTCATTAGCGCACCCTCACGTTCTGTCTTCAATACAGTCTTCTTAACAGATTTTGTTTGATTTCTCCCATGAAGCTGCACTCATATTGTCTGTTATGAATTCCTGCATTTTCTAACACAAATCTGGTTCATGATGCAGGTGAGAGATGATAATAAACGGCAGCATCCGTGTCTGGTGGAGTTCTCCAAACTTCCTGAACAAGAGCGCAGCTACAACCTACAGATGTCTCAGGAGACGCTCAAGTAAGTTAGACATGGCATTACATTTGGTATAGTGATTGAAGATCTTGTTTTTGTATTGACTTGTGATTGCGTTTCATGTTGTTTGGATGGTTAGTGCTTAAATATGCAAAAAGACACATGCTTCTGAAATCATGATGTAGTGAATCCAACTGATTGGTGTCATTCTGCTCTAGTAAATCATTCACAATCTGAGTCAATAGACTCAGTAAATTCACATTGTCTTTGAGATGAATCATATTTGTGTTGGAGAGTCTTTGACTGTCATTAGTGTCTGTCTCTATCGGTACTCTTCTTTTCTGTCTCCTCCTTTCTTTTCTGTTTCAGAAGCGTTCTAATGACTTTAATTACAGCCCTGTGGTGCGTGTGTGTGTGTGTGTGAGTCCCTGCGGTGCGCTCGTGTCTTAATGAAGTGTTGTGTGTGATTGTGCAGGAGTCACACTGGACTGAACGAGGTTACGCTGTGACTGATGTTTGTTTGTGAGCGTCACACCTGTCATCTGTTTCAACACATCACCCGACAGCTGACATAGTCCAGGATTGTTTATTGCACACAAATAAACATCTCATTAAATCAAATACTAACATGATTAATGCTGTCTAGGTCATAGTGTAGTTTTGTTGCTGGTTTTTGAGGATGAACACACTGTCTGTTTTGACATCTGACTAATTCTGATGTAGAGTTTGACTTAGAGTTTCATCTACAACACAAGATGTGACACGTGTTTCTCCTTCCTTTTAACGTTGCTCAGTTTATTTTGCTCTCATAACTGTAAATGATTTTATGGTTAGTTGCGTTTATTGTTTTTAGCATTGATTTCACTGCTGTGTGTGACGCACCACATCTATGATCTGTTCTTTGTTCACCACCCTCTTGAGACTCATTGATGTAATTCCCAATTTCCCATCATGCCGTGATCTGATGTGTGTCTGCAGGACTCTTCTTGCATTGGGCTGCCATGTCGGCGTGGCGGACGAACGAGCGGCAGAGAAAGTAAAAAATCTGAAGCTCTCAGCAAAGTGAGTGTGTTAAACGTTATTCATGATACAGTATAGTAACATGTTTGTGTGTCTGGATTTATGTTGTGTTTGGGATGTTAGTGTCACATATAATATCTCACTTTTCAATAAAAGATCACACTGGTTAACTAGATGGACCAACTGGGTGTACTGTTGAGTAGAGCCCTCGGGCCCGACGGGCCCCAACTTATTTAAGTCCATATTGCTGGGCTTCAGGCCAATTTTCACGTCATAGCTCAGACGTGGGCCGGGCCTTGGGCCTGTTTTAGGCTTCTCCTTATTCTTATATTTTAGACACCCAACAATTATGGTGATGAAAAAATTTGCCTCGTTGGAGGAAACAACACAAGACCGCGCTACTGCGACTGTCAAGAGCAGCTCGACGGTGAGAGTGCCTTCAGTGCAGCTGGAAGAGTTCTGCCTTCAAGCGCACGCTATAAGGCTAAAGCTTGCCGCAAAGTAGGCTACCGGCAAAAGTAATTACCATGAATGTGTTGGGGGGGAAATAGTAAGGTGATATTTGAATTATTTATTAGTAAACGTGTTTTCTGAGTCAGTGTCGCAGAGATGAAGTTGATGATCCTGACTCGCCATCTCCTCATTGGACGCACCTTTAGAGAGAAATTCATCTTTACGGATTACGCAATGAAAGAGTTTTTGTTTTCAATTTAAATCATTTCATTTTAAAGTAGTAGTTTAAAAGCTTTCTATAGATATATTTATCAAGCCTGTGAGGCAAGTGTTCGCTGAGTTTCGGTTCATCATTGTGAAGCGCTCCTGCTCAAGACCGAAACGGCAGAAAGTGCACCGTTTGTTTTCTTTATTTTACAAAAGCACGTTTTGTTGATATCGTAAGTGCACACACATAAAAGTAGACCCTTAACAGTTCCGAATGATGTATTATAGGATTTTAAGATGTTTTCAATGTAAGTGATCGCGTTGGCGCCTCCATGTCCTGTAAAGCGCGCTTTAGCTCCTCTCCGCACAAACTACTGGATATGTATCTAACAGCACATTTATATAGGTTAAACATTTAAACTAACATTGTGATATGCTTGAGCTGTTTTATATCTATAGATTTTATTTTAGGCAAGTCATGATGATTTGAGAAGGCTAAATTGTCTGCCGCTGGCCGCTTGTTTTTATTTTAAAAAACAAAAAATTACATTTAACGAACAAAAAATGCTCCAAATGTTTTTCTAAATTAACTTAATAAAAAAAACGAAATGAAATATAATCACTTTGCAATTACTTAAAAAACTGAATTATTTTAATAGCTGAAACAGTAGTATAAGCTGTTTTGGGAGAAGGGGGAAAAAAGGCAGGCTCGGGTCGGACTCGGGCCAAGAATTCTGATAAGCTGTCGGACACGGGCCAGGCTACGGCCTAGATTTGAGGCCCGTGCAGGGCTCTACTGTTGAGCAGCATTTGCTGGTCAACCAACCAGACCAGCTGAGCACTAACCAACATAATCTGAACAGAATCTCTGTCCCACATTTGAGTTTCCTGCGTGTTTGTTACTGTGTTGAGATCATGTATGGAGTAAGTGTTAGTTGCTCCTGTACTGGTCAGTTAGTGTGTGTTCTTCTGTCAGATACGAGCTGTCCAGCGGGTATAAACCAGCCCCGATGGACCTGAGCCACATCAAACTGGCATCTACCCAGGAGGCCATGGTGGACAAGCTGGCAGAGAACGCTCACAACGTCTGGGCTCGAGACCGCATACGGCAGGGCTGGACCTACGGTGTCCAGCAGGTCAGTGTGAGTGTGTGTATTATGTAATGCACTGACAGGCTCCGTCCTAAACCCACGTATTCACAAATACACATGCTTCCTAAACATACACTGCATGATATAGAGTTCAAGTCATGATGATAAGATTTATGAGTTGAACGCACATGAATGTCATTGTCATATTTACAAATAGGAAATCATGAACTTTCTTTTATTCCTGAGTTTCTAAGTGTTAGTGAGAAAACGTGTCGGAGGCAATGAACGCAGTGTCTGTACTGATGGTAAATTTGTTGAAATGAATGAAATTATTATATTCTTTTCATTCACAGTGAATCTGGATAAGCACATGTACAAAATAAGATAGCATTGTACATTTAGTACAAAAGTACAAATAAAGAGTTTCGAGTTAAAGAACTTTATTTACTGAAAAATAGACATGAATGCAAATATTTCCTATATGAATCAGTTTTACAGTGAATTTACAGTAGAAATAACTGTAGTGTGATATAAACGGACTGGAGCTGGATTACAGCTGTCAGTGAGATTCACGTCTGGATTCATCTGTACAGTCACAGACGGACACTTAAACACAAACGAGTCCCACGCAGTGTCCGTGATGTCTCCTCACACTCGTTTGTCTCTGTGTCTCTGCAGGACATCAAGAACAAGAGAAACCCTCGTCTGGTTCCTTACGTTCTTCTGGATGAGAGAACCAAGAAATCAAACAAGGACAGTCTGCGGGAAGCTGTGCGGACGCTGCTGGGATACGGATACAACCTGGAGGCTCCGGATCAAGACCACGGTACCAAGAGTATTGACATAAAAATGGTTCTCAGGACCTTAAATAAAATAAATATTAACTGAAATAAAATAAAATACATTAAAAAAAAACCTTTAACTTACTTTTTTCAGCTAGTTACCAAGGCAACATTTCTTATTTTCATTCAGTACAAGTTGAAATGCTAAAATTACAAAACTAAAAACTATATAATAGTATTATATTTTTAAGAAGCAAATAATGACAAAAACACACAAGATTAAAAAAATGTAATTAAATAAAACCAGAAAATATAAAAAAAATCTAATTTAAAAACACTATAATAGTATATCAGTGATAAAAAAAAAAAATAACACTGGTGTGCAGTGGCTTGATGAGCCCAATTTTGTGTTAAAATGTATCAAAACATGAAATTAATTAAAGAGATTGTCTCTTATTTTTTTTAAATAGCTGATAGTGTTTCACTTGCTTTACAGCCTGACAATAAATACAAAAACACACTCTGAATCACTCCCTGTTCCCTGTATAGTGCACTGTGTGTCATTCATTATATAGAAATGAGTAAATATATAAACCGAAGAACTGATTTAGCTTCAGCATCACTTATAAAGAAGGGGGCGGGATGCTTCAGATTCTAGAGCGCATTTGATTGGACAGACAATCTGAAGTGCAGCATGATGACATCAAAATTGTTGATCTACATTGTTGGGTTTTAGTTCTGAATGCAGTCTTGTAATATAGAAAGCATTTCAGTGTCAGATCATGCCAGTGTCGCTATGGAGCTTCAATTGTGGAGCTCCACTTCAGTACAGTGGTGACTTAATATTGCAACCCTTAGAGACAGTTTACTTTACTTCTGCATTTAAATCTTTTCTCTCTATTAATTCTTTATCCACAGATAATCCATCTTTATTATGGGAAACCTGTAAAGTGTATGCAAGGAGGCTAATTATTTCATATATATGTTCCAAAAAACGTCAAAGAATGGTGAATCAAAGGGCCTTGGAGGCTCAGTTATTGGTTAAAGAAAAAATGCATAATAGATCTCCTTCAGCAGATTTAATGAAAGAATTACAAGCAGTTGGATGCAACTGAAAATAAGATCCTCAAAACAAAGATTATATGAGCATGGAGACAGGCCTGGGAAATTTCTAGCATATATTGCCAAACAACTTGCCGCATCTCCGTATATTGCTACAATTGTTGACTCGCATGATAATATTTTCCGTGATAATAAGAATATTAATAATTGATTTAGAGATTTTTATAAAAAATCTATATTTTTCTGAGAAAACAGGTGACAGTCTCAAACAAATGAATGACTTCTGAATACAGATATCATATTTTTTTGTGCTTTTATTTGGTTCATCTTAGGTCAGACAGAAAGTGACAATAACGTAAATGTAGTAATATACTGTATACACATATGTTACATATAACATACAACCATACATTAATTCAGAGGAAGACAAAGAAAACACCAGGCAATCATAGCTATACATTCAAATAAAGAAATAAAATGAAGAAATAAAATGAAGATACAGTTGAATGCAGATATCTTCTTAATGCATTTGTCATTGTTTGGGAGCACAGTAGCGTATTATCTTCATCCAGTCGTGGTTTGCTCACACGTGTGTGTTTTGCGCAGCAGCTCGAGCAGACGTGGGTAATCTGTCTGCCGAGCGCTTCCGGATATTCCGAGCAGAGAAGACGTACTGCGTGAACGGAGGGAAGTGGTACTTTGAGCTGGAGGTGGTGACGGCGGGAGAGATGCGGGTGGGCTGGGCGAGACCCGGCTGTCTGCCGGACCTGGAGCTGGGCTCAGACGACCAGGCCTTCGTCTTTGATGGATTCAAGGTGAGCGGGATGGAGAAACACTGAGAAGCATCGCACGTGTTGAGGACGGATGGAAGCTGATGTGTGTGTCTGCAGGCTCAGCGCTGGCATCAGGGGAACGAGCACTTCGGCCGCTCATGGCTGTCCGGAGACGTGGTGGGCTGCATGGTGGACATGAACGAACGCACCATGATGTTCACGCTCAACGGAGAGGTGCTGCTGGACGACTCCGGATCTGAACTCGCCTTCAAAGACTTCGAAGTTTGGGAAGGTGAGTGAGACGCTTCCTAATCCTGCTAAAAAAAGATTGTTAGGTGAACTGAACACTCGGATATTTGTAAGACGTCCACCATTGTGATTTATCTATGATTTAATGCAATAATCAGTCATCATTTACTCCCCTGATGTCAATCAAACCTGTGCGAGTTTCTTTCTTCAGTGAGACAAAAACTTTGAAGGACGCTGGAGCAACATTGGACTTTCATAGCCCATTAACTTTCATTATATGGACCAAAAAACACGGATCTTTCTCAAAATAGGTTATTTTTAGTAAATGATAGTACATTTAAATTTTTGGGTGAAGTATCCTGTTGATTAAGGTCAAAACCGACTGTGTGTGTGTGTGTGTGTGTGTGTGTGTGTGTGTGTGTGTGTGTGTGTGTGTGTGTGTGTGTGAATGAGAATGCAGCACTGGAGCTAAGCAGACTTGAGCTCTGCTAACACCTACAGAGCTGATACTGCAAAACACACACTGATGCTTACACACACACACACACACACAGTCATGTGCCTTAGTTGCAGCAGCTCTTGTGTCTCGTTTATGTCTCCTGGAGTGTTATCGTGAGCAGCAGGTGAGTGTTGCTGTGTCATTTGTCATTATGGCTCTTCACAGATCCTGCAGAGGAGGAACTAGACATGAGCGCCACCTGCTGACCACTGACCTACATCAACCATTACTATATGTATCAGCATATGTCTTATTCTGTGATGTCAGCGGCAGCTCTATCATATGTCAGAGTATTTTATTAGAAACTGCGAACAGTGTTCTTAATATTCTTAAACTTTGTCTTGTTTTCCATCCTTAAATCAAGATACATTTACACCAGTAGCAAAATGACATAAGTCGTCGTTTACTGAGAAAGTGATCAAAATAAAGTGATTTCATGCTTAAAACAAGAACAAATATCTGCCAGAAATCTGCCAATGTTTTCTCTTTGAATAAAGTTAATTTTTCTGACCTCATTGGTGGATTTTTCAGTGTTGTTTTAGTGTCATTGAGATACTATTATAGTTTTTATTATTATTTTATTTTATTATTTTTTTTTTAGTAATTTTGTTGTGTTTTTGCCATTTTTATTATTTTTTGATATGTCTGTATAGTTTTTATAAATTTTTAGTTATTTTTATTTTAGCACTATTTTAGTATTAAACTAAATGAAAATGAGAAATGTTGTCTTGGCAACTAGCTGAAATGAATTTTATTATGGTTTTAGTTTTGAATGTAGTTAAGAATAATAACAAAAACTCACTTTATTTCGATGCATTTTTTCTTGTCATTTTGCATCTGAACTGAATGTATCTTGATTTAAGAATGTTTAGGTATTTGTACTGGAAAATAGAACAAAAACAGCACTTTTTGCAGTGTATTAATTAAATCTCAGTAAATGTGAGTGAAGACGAGATGAACACTGATCACTGTTGTGTGTTGTTGTTGTCAGGTTTCATCCCGGTCTGTAGTCTGGGCGTGTGTCAGGTGGGCCGTATGAACTTTGGGAAGGACGTGAGCACTCTGAAGTACTTCACCATCTGCGGCCTGCAGGAGGGCTACGAACCATTCGCCGTCAACATGAACCGCGATCTGACCATGTGGATCAGCAAACGCCTGCCTCAGTTCATCCCTGTCCCGCTCAACCACGAGCACATCGAGGTCAGAGGTCACGCCAGGTCACGAGGTCAGAAGTCACGCCGTACTGAGCGCTCACAGGATTCTCTGTGTGTTGCAGGTCACGCGGATTGACGGGACGGTGGAGAGCCCGCCGTGCCTAAAGGTCATGCAGAGGTCGTTCGGCTCACAGAACAGTAGCACAGACATCATGTTCTATCGTCTCAGCATGCCCATCGAGTGCTCGGAGGCGTTTCTGCGCTCGCCCGGCGGGACGCTAGCCGCCAACGGCAGCTTCTTCTCTCCCAAGAGAGATCTAGAGGATTTCGAGACGGTGTCGGACTTCGAGGTCCTGATGAAGACGCCACACAGTCACGTGAGCTCGAACGGACCCGACAGAGAACGAGATGAGTTCAACAACCACAAAGATCATAATCAGGAGAAACCCTCCAAAATCAAACAGAGGTCATTACATTTACATTTAGTCATTTAGCAGATGCTTTTATCCAAAGTGACTTACAAATGAGGACAATAGAAGTAATCAAAATCAACAAAAGAGCAACGATATGCAAGTGCTATAACAACTCTCAGTTAGCTTAACGCAGTACACGTAGCAAGGTTTTTAAAAAAAAATTTATTATATAATAAATAAAAAAGAAACAGAAAGAATAGAGCAAGCTAGTGTTTGAGGCCTTTTTTTTGCTTTTTGTTAATTGTATAATACAAAATATTTTATAGAATAGAATTAGAATGGAGAGTGCTAGAGTTAGAGTATGATGGCAAATCAATGCCATTAATAAGAGCGCACCACTGATGCTGGCGCGTGCTGTAAATCACTTCCGCGAGAGGAAAAGCCATCTAGACGCGAGGAAACAGGACTCAGTCGTGGGGTGGGGCTTGCTGTTTTAATTGTAACCTCAAATGTCATTGGTTATTCCCCTTTTCCAGAAGTCGGTATTGGACGCCTGTTATAAGCTGGTTCATAATTCACTTGACACTGAAAGAGAAAACTCAAATGTAGAAGATGACAGTTAATGCAGGTGTTGCAGCCCTTGTTTTGGATTGAATTGTGTTCGGACGTTTCAGAAAGAACGATGTGTTTGAGTCTGATTTTGGCGGGATGATGATGTGTTTGATAACGTGTTTGAGTATGATTGCATGTTTGTGTTTGTTCAGGTTCATGTTGAAAAGAACGAAGCCTGAAATGAACAGCAGTAACTCCAGCAGTAACGCTCGTCTGTCAGAGGAGGTTTTGGCTGATGAGAGAGACGATTGTGAGAATCTCGTACAGACATCAACGGTGAGCGACAGAGACACACTCTATCAGAACGGCCCGCTCTTCATCTCTCCGCTGAGTGTTGCATGACGCTCTTCTGTCTCTGTGTGTCAGTATTATTACTCGGTGAGGATCTTCCCCGGCCAGGAGCCGTCCAGCGTGTGGGTCGGCTGGGTGACCTCTGACTTTCATCAGTACGACCCGGCCTTCGAGCTCAGCACGGTCCGAACGGTCACCGTTACCCTGGGAGACGAGAAGGGCAAAGTTCACGAGAGGTCAGTGATGCTGACGCCGCAGGAGCACAGTGTGCTTCTGTCTGTAGATGCAAACATGTAATGGTTGTACAAGGGGTGTGCGATATTGACAAAAAATAATATCTGGATATTTTCTGGGATTAGAGGATATTCTGCTGAGTGTGTTATTGTGCTGGTATCTTAAGGACTGCCGTGAACTCCTAAAGGTTTTGATATTCTGTGTGCTGGTCAGTTCACACTGATAGAAATTAATCTTTTCCAATAAGTTTCAATTGATTTTTACATTTTATGGGCAGTTTTACCTTTATAAAGCCATTTTTCTAAAAGTCTCCATTATCTTTTGAGTCAAATTCTTACATTTAATCAGTGGATTAGAATAATAAGACATTTGGGCTGTTACCAAGCAAATGAAATCAGTATCAACAAAATTCATCTTTACAGTGCAGAGGAAACACAGATACTGCAATTAAAGTGGCATTTAGATGTATTTACACATGGTTTAATGCAGAACACGAATGCATTTAACCAGAAATTACAAGTGCATAATTTTTTTTATATATTAAACATAAAACGTTGAATCTTGATATTTTAAATTATTTAAATAATAAAAGATACTTTGAATGTGAAATTAAAACCACCAGCAGGTGGCAGCAAGTCACTGTAAATAAGTGAATCATTGCGATTGAACCGAATCATTTAAACGGTTGATTCATTCAGGAATCGTTAAAACAACATTTACAATATTATTGCAGATGATATATATCGCACACCACTAGGTTGTACAGTAGCAGTATGTGTCTGTTTGGCAGCATCAAGCGCAGTAACTGCTACATGGTTTGGGGCGGCGAGTGCAGCAATCCCAGTCAGGGCCGCAATAATAACGGGCTGGAGATCGGGTGTTTGGTGGATGCAGCCAACGGCCTCCTCACCTTCACCTCCAACGGCAAAGAGCTCAGCACCATCTACCAGGTACAGTTCATTCCTCTGAGCAGCCTGTGCTGGAGGGACTGCTAAACTAGGTCCCTGGGTAGATTACTCACAAATTGTAATCTGTCACTGATGCCAAATCACATGACAAAAATTGCAGTCAGTAACGCAATCCATTACATTAGGTCATTTTACGTGACATTTTAGGTAATATAATTAGACTACTTTTATATTACTTTGTTAATCATGGTAATACATGATAAAATAATACAAATTTATTAAAAGTGATAATACTAATAAAAATGAATGTGTTCATCAGTAGTTGATGCAATCTTGAAACGTTTCTTAAACCTGAAGTGATTTTTGTAAATCAGTGGTCAAGTACTGTGTAGCACCGGACCAATGACTGATCTCTGTGTGAATGTCCACAAAACTGAAGACTTTCTGAGTGTATATAAGCTGTAGGCTATTTTAGAAAGATGAAAATGAGGAATTAGGGAGAATCAATCAATTATAAATAAATTGTTGCTATTGTGCAAATAATATGTAATCATGCAATCCATAAAAAAGTAATTATAGTCTGATTACGAGTATTTTAAAATGTAATTTAATCTAATTACAAGTACTTAATTTTTGGAATCTGATTAAGTAATCCAGATGACATGTGATCAGTTTCTACCCAGCGCTGACGAGGACTAACTAGCAGCGTAACTGTGTCTGCAGGTGGAGCCCAGTACTAAACTTTTCCCTGCAGTGTTTGCGCAGGCAACCAGTCCAAACGTCTTCCAGTTCGAACTGGGACGCATCAAGGTGAGCTCACACACACACACACGCACGCACGCACACACACTTTCCCAACACACACACACACACACATGCACACACACACACACACACACGCACGCACACACACACACACACACACACACACACACACACGTGCATACAAAGGATGCTGAGGCTATTTTTATTTTCGCTCTGTTTGCACAAAGAGGGCGAGTTTAAGTTTAGCTCGTACAGGAGCACATCTGTGAGATGATGAAGTTTGCAAAGACTCTTATGTGGACGTTTGATTGTTTGTGTGTGTGTGTGTGTGTGTGTGTGTGTGTGTGTGTATACAGAGTGTCATGCCGCTCTCTGCAGGTCTGTTTAAAAGCGAGCGGAAGAACGCAGTTCCTCAGTGTCCGCCGCGGTTACACGTGCAGTTCCTCACGTCTGTGTTATGGAGCCGTGTGCCCAATCAGTTCCTGAGGTCAGAGGTCAGCAGGGTCAGCGAGAGACTGGGCTGGATGGTGCAGAGTTCAGAACCACTGCAGTTCATGACTCTCCATATACCTGAGGAGAACAGGTACAAACACACACACACACACACACACACACACACACACTGATCTCTGGACATTAGGACTGTCAGCGCGTGAGGAATAACTGACTCCAGTCCACTGAATTACTGGAAATGATGCACACCTGAGGTGCAATAAATGTAAATAATTCTATAGAATTCATCTCTTGATTTTTTTTTGTGCAGTCAATGCAGTTGATGTTTGCTCTAAATTAATACATGTGCATTTAATTGAGTGCATTTTTAATGTGTACAGAAGAACATTCACAGTAAGTATCATCTGAATCTGATTTATAAATCAGACTTTTCTGAATAAAACATGCAGATTTCACAGCCATGATGCTGGAGTGTTCTGGCTGATTACCAGAGTGTTGCTATGCGGTTGCTAAGGTATTTTAAATGCTAGTTAGTACATTGATTAGTGTTAGTGAGGCCAGCAGGGGGTGCTCACCCTGTGGTCTGTGTGGGTCCTAGCGCCCCAGTATAGTGACGGGGATACTATACTGTAAAAAGCACCGTCCTTCGGATGAGACGTTAAACCGAGGTCCTGACTCTCTGTGGTCATTAAAAATCCCAGGATGTCTTTCGATAAGAGTAGAGGTGTGACCTCGGCATCCTGGCCAAAATTCGCCCATTGGCCTCTGACCATCACGGCCTCCTAACAATCCCCATATCTGCTGATTGGCTTCATCACTCTGTCTCCTCTCCACCAGTAAGCTGGTGTGTGGTGGGCGTTCTGGCGCACTATGGCTGCTGTCGCATCATCCAAGGTGGATGCTGCACACTGGTGGTGGATGAGGAGACTCCCCCCCCCCACAATGTAAAGCGCTTTGAGTGCCTTGAAAAGCGCTATATAAATGTAAGGAATTATTATTAGGAATTATTGAGATGCATTTGCAGGTGGTGATTCCGTGACTGCACTGCCATTTATTAGACTTAACTACATACTTTCAGTCATGCAGAAAGTGTTTTGCCGACCTCAGACCTCAGAAGTGTTTTTGTGAAAAATGGCTGCATGTTTCTTAACCCTGTGACAACATTTGTAAATTATTTTGTCAAGTTTTTTTTTTTTTTTTTACAAAAAAAATTATAAAAATGTACTCAATTATTAAGTTTTTAATGATCAATCAGCTTCAACCTTTTTGAATTTTATGAATGATTATTTTAGGTTGAAGTGTGTGTAAGGATTTGGAAACGAGCAGAGCACGGCTGATTCTGGAGCGTGCAGTGCCACCCGCTGCTCAAAACTAAGCTCAGAATCCACTCCAGAAAGAATCAGCATGCATTCATAAAATCTCAGAATTATTCTCCCAGGCCTAATCCAGCTAATGGTTTATTTACTCACCACAGCCCGTTCTTACATGCACGTGGCGGTGATGATGATGATGATTTTAGATGAGATGTTGTGTGCTCGTCCGTCAGGTCTCTGGATATCCTGGAGCTGACGGAGCAGAGAGAGCTGCTGAAGTTCCACTATCACACGCTGCGCTTGTATTCTGCGATCTGCGCGCTGGGGAACAACCGTGTGGCTCACGCGCTCTGCAGTCACGTAGACGAGGCGCAGCTGCTCTACGCCATCCAGAACAAATACATGCCGGGCCTGCTGCGCACCGGATACTACGACCTGCTGATCGACATCCACCTGAGCAGCTACGCCACCGCGCGCCTCATGATGAACTCCGAGTACATCGTGCCCATGACGCCCGAGACCAAGAGCATCACGCTCTTCCCCGACGAGAAGAAGAAGCACGGGCTGCCGGGGATCGGCCTGAGCACCTCTCTGCAGCCGCGCATGCGCTTCTCCTCGCCCAGCTTCGTGAGCGCCGTCGGGTTCCAGCACAGCCCCGAGTTCCCGCTGGAGACCCTGAAGAGCCGCACCATGGAGATGCTGACGGAGGCGGTGCGGGAGGGAAGCTTACACGTGCGTGACCCTGTCGGCGGCAGCACCGAGTTCCTGTTCGTCCCTCTCATTAAACTCTTCTACACACTCCTGATCATGGGCATCTTCCACAACGGAGACCTGAAGACCATCCTGCAGCTGATCGAGCCCAGCGTCTTCTCGCAGGAGTCCGGCGTGGAGAGCGGAGGCGGGGCGCCGGAGGACGGCTGTGGGCGGGGCCGACTGGAAGGGGGCGGGGCCGAGGAACACGGCCTGAGAGGAAAGACGCCCAAAGAAGGGCTTCTACAGATGAAGCTTCCTGAACCCGTCAAACTCCAGGTGAGTGAAGAGGATCTGGAAAACATTTACTAGTCATGCTTTATTTCAGTAGTCCGCTGTACACATTCTACTGACTATAAGTAACTATGCAACTGCATTAGAGTATTAGTAGACGGCTAGGGTTAGTAAAGTAAGTTGGCATGTAGTTGCAAAGTTCTTATAATCAGTTGAATGTCCATCAAAGTAAATTGTTAGCAGATATTATGCAGGCAGTCTTCTAATTGACCACTAATTACTAGTTGACATGTAGTTGCAAATGTTGACTTTCAAAATATAGTGTCATATCAACATTTTTTTTAAATTCTGACCTCCTTCATTGATTATTTTGATAATTCTAAATAATTTTAAATATTTTTGGTTAGGCCTAAATATCTCTCTGTTTTTGGACCATGTTTGTTGACCAAGTGTTCACTGTATAAGAAAACTAAATAAAGTTTAAATATCTCTCTAAATAAATGCCAACCAGTGTGTTTTATAATTTAATTTATAATTGAATTTATCTTTTATTATTAACAAATTTTATTGGTTTAAGGTATATTTATTATTATTAATAAATGCATTAACGTATGTATCAAGGTTATTATATTTGCTAAAATGAAAACCATTCAAACATTTTCATTACTTAAAATAAATATTAACTGAAATAACATAATATATCATGTAAATATGAAATATAAATGTAAAGTTTTATTGTAAAGTACATTTTATTTCAGCTAGTTTCCAAGGCAACATTTCTCATTTTCATTTAGTTTAACTTGATGTACTAAAATGACTAAATCTAAAATTGAAATAAAAATCTATATAAATATATTTAAAAACAAAAAAGAATAATAAAAATAAAAAAGACAAAAACATAATTACTAACACTTTAGTATTAATAAATAATAATAAAACCCAGAAAAAAGAAAATAAAATCTCAATAATACTAAACATGCGTATATACACTATTCTTCAGTTCTGTTATGATAATGAATGATCAGCATAGCTGTAATCTCAGGGAAGTGTTGAGTGTTGAGGGATTGATGAATTAGATTTGTACAAAAAAAACAATAAAAAAGACTCCAGTGAAGAAGCTCAGGTGATTGAGTGAAGCGATGAGATGTTTACAGTGTGTGTGTGTGTGTGTGTGTGTGTGTGTGTTCAGATGTGTCACCTGCTGCAGTACCTGTGTGACTGTCAGGTGCGTCACCGTATCGAGGCTGTGGTCGCGTTCTCCGATGACTTTGTGGCGAATCTTCAGGAGAACCAGCGTTTCCGCTATAATGAAGTGATGCAGGCGCTAAACATGTCCGCCGCTCTGACGGCACGCAAAACCAAAGAGTTCCGCTCTCCTCCACAGGAACAGGTCAGCTGATCACCATGATATTAACTCTTGTTCTATTTCTCTTCATCTGATTGTAAATATTAATAAATAAATTGAGTTTGAAATTATTTTGATCAAATAAATCCCAGATTGATTACTTTATTTCGTGTGACCACAAATTTAGTCATAAGGGTCTTTTTTTTTTCATTGCATTGATGTATGGTTTGTTGGACAATATTTGTCTGAGATACAACTATTTGAAAATCTGGAATCTGAGGGAGCAAAAAAATCTAAATATTGAGAAAATCATCTTTAAAGTTGTTCAAATGAAGTTCTTAGCAATGCATATTACTAATCAAAAATGAAGTTTTGATATATTTACAGTAGGAAATTTACAAAATATCTTCATGGAACATAATCTTTACTTAATATCCTAATGATTTTTGGCATTAAAGAGAAATGGATCATTTTGACCCATACAGTGTATTGTTGGCTATTGCTGCAGATATAGCTGTGCTGCTTATGACTGCTGCTGTGCTCCAGGCTCACATTTTATTATTTCTCTCAAAAAGGTTAGGGTGTTGTCAGAAAAGTTCAGTGTGCTGTGAATGATGATTTTGTTTGTGTGTGTGTGTGTGTTTCCTCAGATCAACATGCTGCTGAATTTTAAGGATGAGAAGCAGGACTGTCCGTGTCCGGAGGACATCCGTGAGCAGCTGCTGGACTTCCATGAAGATCTGATGACACACTGTGGTAAAGGGTTGTGATCTGTGATCATAACATGATCTGTGTTGTTTTTTGTGTTGTCTTTGTTTTAGATGTTGATGATGAGGTTTGTGTTGTTGTGTGTCTGTCCTGCAGGCATTGAGACGGATGATGATAAATCAGGAGATGGAGACAGTGATTTCACCATCAGGGGGCGTCTGATGTCTCTAGTGGAGAAGGTGACTTACCTGAAGAAGAAAATGACTGATATACCAAAGAAGAAGAAATCAAAGAAACCCAGTGAGTGAGGCTTTCTTCTCCTCCACGAGGACCGTGTTGTGCACTTCTAGAGCTGCACGATTAATCGTTAAAAGATCGCGATCTCGATTCAAACACACATCACGATTTAATTTCCAAAAGACAACGATTCGGCTGTGTCTGTTAAACCTTTGAAAAAATGAGAGCAGAGAGTTATCATGTTTGGGGAAGAAACAGTCTTTTCATCTACACAGTATAGGGGCAAGTTTTATTTATTTATTTATTTTTTAAAACATACTAAGCATCGCACAGCGATATCGATGCTGAAACGCTATATATCGTGCAGCTCTGTGCGGGTCCTAGCCGGTCTGATCTCTGCTTCTGTCTGAAGGCACCTTGCAGCAGCTGATCTCGGAGACGATGGTGCGCTGGGCTCAGGAGTCGGTCATTGAGGATCCCGAGCTGGTGCGGGCCATGTTCGTGTTGCTCCACCGGCAGTACGACGGCATCGGCGGCCAGGTGCGAGCGCTGCCCAAGACCTACACCATCAACGCCGTCTCGGTGGAGGACACCATCAACCTGCTGGCGTCTCTGGGTCAGATCCGCTCTCTGCTCAGCGTCAGGATGGGCCGCGAGGAGGAGAAGCTGATGATCCACGGGCTCAGGTGATTCAATTCAAGTTTATTTGTATAGAGCTTTTCATGATACAAATCGTTGCAAAGCACCTTTACAGAAGATTTTCAGTTTCTGCGTTATATTTAGGAGTAGATTATTAGTGGTGACTATGGCAGAAATGTACAGTAAAAATCATGCAGTTAGTTAACATAGTGAACGCTGTTAAATGGGCCATATGATAATAATTATGTTATTAAACACAGTTATAGATGTGTTGTGTGTGTGTATGTACTAATAATAGTGTTAAATAATTAAAAAAATATATTTGATAATTAAACAATTTCATTATTATATAATATTAAATAATAAAAAATAGGAAAATATATAAACAATATATTTTTGTGTTTAAAAAGAATATATAATTATATATAGAAAAAATATATAAAATTGTGACCTGTGCTGGCAAAATGAGTCACAATGTGCAGATTTTCAAAAATGAGTTATTTTTATTTTCACATTCACAAGTCGATAAAGTCAGCAAAGTCAATTCGAAGAAAAATCGAATTATAGTTTTCTGAAGGTTCCAAAGCAAAATCACTGAGCAACGTTCAGTCAATCTTTTCCTCCAGTTCTTTTCTTAATAATAATTATTTTATTTTATCTTTGTTATTATAAATAAGAGTAGATGCAAGAAAAGCAGTAGAACAAATATAAGAAAAATAATGCATTACCTTTTTCATTTTACATCTAAACAAAAGCATTAAGAAGTAAGAAAAACAAATAATCAAATGTAAAAATCACTTTAGTGTGTTCATTACAAATAAATTGATTATTAAAACTACAAAAGCAGTTCAATCAAGAGCAGTGAATCTTTTATTGTTAGATTAACGTGAATGCGACAGACGGCCTGTATATATTAAGACCTACTGTACTGCACGGATCTAATATAATGTTACACATCAGATGTTTGCTTGTGTGAAACTGAAATACTGTAATTCTGTGTATATGTGTGTATTTATCGGGATCAAGCGCAAGAAGCGAACGGAGAAAAGATACTCCTCTCAGAAAATGTACAAATAAAGATCATTTGAGATGTTTAATTACTATTTTGGAGCTCTGGGATCACTAGACGAGGGCTTAATGAACTCATTCAGAATTAGCCCGTGTGCATTCACTCTTATTTTACCAGCACGGGTCACAGTTTATAAGAAGTATATTAAATCATTTTAAAGCATTCACAGTTTATAGCAGTGGAGGGGTTTGGGTCGTGGCTTTGGCTCTGGTGTTTAGTGTGTGAGATTCCAGTCTGACCTCTGACCTGTCTGCAGTGACATCATGAATAACAAGGTGTTCTACCAGCATCCGAACCTGATGAGAGCGCTCGGCATGCACGAGACCGTCATGGAGGTGATGGTGAACGTCCTGGGTGGAGGAGAGTCCAAGGTGATTAAAAATACCATTATCATCATTATCATCTCTACAGTATTGTGACCTCTGCATTTCCTCTGTTTTTACAGATATGTTGACTCTATGCGGCAAACATAAAAATTAAACTTTGTTACTTGGGTTATTGAAAGAAAAAATGATCAAACAAATATTGTTGTTAATTCTTGAAATATTTGATCCTATGTTTGATCCTATATTGACCAGTGCTGGGTGTAACTAGTTACTAAGTAATTAGTTACTGTAATTTAATTACTTTTCCCTTGAAAAGGGATTTACTTTACTCTCATTTTTTCTGTAATTACAGAACTTCTTATGTAACTGAACTTAATACTGTGTATCGACTGTAGAACATTTATAGTGGATTTAACATCAAAATTTAAAGTCTAACCTTAAAATGCATGCTTTTTATGCACCCTTCTGACTTTAAACACTTTAAAGTGTTACCAATATTCTTATTAACTCACTAGTGTCCAATTCTCACTAATAACCTGTTGGTTATGTTATGCATGAATATTACTGGGATATTGGCTGTTTATTATTACTTAAAAAGCACATATTAATGTCTTATTCTGCAGGACCTTATTCTAAATCCTTAATCCTGCCCAATTCTTAAACTTAACAACTACTTTACTAAGTATTAATAAGCAGTAATTAGGAGTATATTGAGGTAAAAGTCATAGTTAATCGTTAGTTAATAGTGAGAACTGGACTCTAATCTAAAGTGTGAGCAGAATAATTGATGTAGTTACTTGAAAGAATTAAAAGAAGTGTTTCATGTTTATCTTTGTATCATTAACTTGTCGAGGTTGATATAGGATTTAGAAAGTAATAAGTAATTAAATACTTTTTGGAGAGAGTACAGTAATCTAATTACACTGTTGAAGATGTAATTAGTAACTAGTAAGTAATTACTTTTTTAGAGTAACTTACCCAACACTGCCTGTTACCCATGAGGTCATAAAGCTGTGATGTAGATCTGAACAGTCCTGACTGTTTCTGTGTAATACTGGATTGTGATCGGTCATTCTGTGCTCTAATGTTTGTGTCTAATGACACTATACAGTAATATTGATGGTTGATTTCTGTTTGAATCAACAGACATTCTGCTCACAGTTACATCATTTACGCTCTAATCAATATTTCAGGATGGGTTCTGAATCTGATCGTCTTTCAAGGGTTTATTTTGTGCCAGACTTCACATGATCTCTTACATAATGCTTCGTTAATCAGATAAACAGATGAAACTCAGTTTTATTTTTATAACACTTCATACAACACAAATTGTTTCAAAGCAGCTTCACAGTAAAAATCAGTTTCAGGAATCAGTCCTTTCAGTTTTCAGTTCAGATGCAAATGCAAGCAGAACAAAGTGTCACTGAACGGATGTCCTTTGTCTTCAGGAAATCACCTTTCCTAAGATGGTGGCCAACTGCTGTCGGTTCCTGTGCTACTTCTGTCGGATCAGTCGTCAGAATCAGAAGGCCATGTTTGATCACCTGAGCTACCTGCTGGAGAACAGCAGCGTGGGCCTCGGTAAGACGTCTGGAGATCTCCGGAGCGAGGTGTTAGTGTTAGTGTCCGCTAATCATGTGTGTGTGTGTGTCTGTTCTCTGTAGCGTCTCCGTCCATGCGAGGTTCCACTCCTCTGGATGTGGCTGCCGCGTCTGTGATGGACAATAATGAGCTGGCTCTGGCGCTGAGAGAGCCGGACCTCGAGAAGGTGCCACTGTCTCTCTCTCCTCAGTTTCTGATTGGCTGATGTAGGCTGTCGAACACTGACTCTCTGTGTGTGTGTGTGTGTGTGTGTGTGTGTGTGTGTGTGTGTGTGTGTGTGTCAGGTGGTGCAGTATCTGGCAGGCTGTGGTCTCCAGAGCTGCGTGATGCTGATGTCTAAAGGCTATCCGGACATCGGCTGGAACCCGGTGGAGGGAGAACGCTACCTGGACTTCCTCCGATTCGCGGTCTTCTGTAACGGTTGGTGTTCTTTTTTTCTCTCCTTTTTAAAACTTTTTTTGCCCCTTTTTTCCAAACAAATACAGAAGAAAATGAACACATTCCAAAGAACAACATATACACATAACAGACAGAGAGATACAGCGATCACTAAGCACAACTAATAATACATTCAGGAGTATTTAGATTTCAGATTTTGCAAAGTTATCTTACAAGAGTTACATATCCAACACAATCAAACAAAAATGAACCAAGAGTGCTTTTTTCCCCTCTTTTTGGGCCTTCAAACTCATATACATATAAATAGCATAATATATTACTGTACATTGCTATATTTCGTGTCATCCAGGAGAAAGAGAAGGTGAAAAAAAAAATTAAATAAATAAAAAATCCCAGGTAGCCAATTAAATCTTTTCTGTTCTTTTCAACCACTTCCCCCAGTATGATGACATTTTAGTAGATTGTTGTCTTTAGGAAAGGGTCAGAATTTCCATACTGTACACATCATGTACCATTTCTTGCCATTCACGTTCAGATGGGGAATCTTCCTTGAGTCATTACCTTGTAATGGCCTTCTTACTGGATGCTAGTAATACATTAATGAGGTATATATTCTTCTTTGTTATTTTTGAAGGAGAAGTACCTAAGTACATTGTTTTAAAGTTACACTCAAGATTCAATCCCATTATTGCATTTGTGTCCCTGCAGCACAGCAGCAGTCATAAGCAGCACAGCTATATTTGTAGCAATAGCCAACAATACATTGTATGGGTCACAATTATCCATTTTACTTTTATGCCAAAAATCATTAGGCTATTAAGATCATGTTCCATGAAGATATTTTGTAAATTTCCTACCGTAAATATATCAAAACTTCATTTTTGATTAGTAATATGCATTGCTAAGAACTTCATTTGAACAACTTTAAAGGAGATTTTCTCAATATTTAGATTTTTTTGCTCCCTCAGATTCCAGATTTTCAAATAGTTGTATCTCAGACAAATATTGTCCAACAAACCATACATGAATGGAAAGATTATTTATTATTAAAAAATTTACCCTTATGACTGGTTTAGTGGTCCAGGGTCACATTTATCTCTCTCTTCAGCGGTTAGTGTTCTGATGTATGTTCTCCTGGAGAGGATGGTGATGTAGTGCTGTATTGTGGGTGAATGGTGTTGTTTTGGTGTGTCTCAGGTGAGAGTGTGGAGGAGAACGCTAACGTGGTGGTGCGGCTCCTGATTCGCCGGCCCGAGTGTTTTGGCCCCGCCCTGCGCGGAGAGGGTGGGAACGGGCTGCTGGCGGCGATGGAGGAAGCCATAAAGATCTCAGAAGATTCCAGCAGAGACGGACCATCACCCACCACAGAGGAGAGCAGGACACTGTACGCAATAAACACACACAGAAAATCATGAGCCTCACTTCAGTGTCCAGTTTACATCACAAACCTTTAACATCCCTGCAATCTTTCCACTGCAGGTTCTTTATTGTGGAAAAAGGTTCTTTAGATCATTAAAATGTTCTTCACACTTGGAAATAAACAGTCATTTTAAGAGCTGATCACTGAAAGGTTATTTGGGGAAACAGAAATGGTTCTTCTATTGGATTTCTATAAAAGCCACCTTTGGTAACCTTTATTTTTGAGAGTGTGGCATTTGATCAGCATCCCTTCATCTCTCCTTCATTTATCTTCTGTGTTCCTGATCTGTCATTGTCTGCTGGTCCAGAAACATCTTAGTAAAATGGGTCGCGCTCTAAATGCAGTGACTTCTGCTGGATCTGCTGCAGTCTGAGGATCAACACCTTCATTTACATCAACAGTATTTTAAAGGGAACAGTATGCTTGCGCATCAAATCTGAATTTGGCAATATTCCCATTAGTATATATTCATGTAAACACCACAATCTGATTCAGTTTGACGATATTCCGATGCCCACTCTCGGGAACTCACTCTGATGCATGTAAACACATTATTCACTGAATGGAGATGCTCAGACTGCAAGGAATTATGGGTACTAACAGATGCTTAGCTGTTGGTGTATTTTAGAAAGGCAACTCAGGTTAAATGGATGCATTTCTGGAGTGACTAAAATTGCCATTAACGCTTATTATTAATGATTGCCCTATGCTTTCCATTTGGTGTCAGTGTTGTCAGATGACAAGTGTTTGAATCCTAATTAAATGATTAGGAGCAGTAATACAATTAACAACATGCTGTATAACAAACCTCATGTCATGATTTTATTTCTTTGACAGTTTTTTCTTTAAATGTTTGTTTTTCTTTATTATCATGTAGCAGATTAACCAATAATTGATGCCAATTTGCTTTCAGTATGACTTTAATTTGTCATCATGTCATTGGTCACAACTGTGAGATGAAGAGTTTTAATGTAAACAAATGAGAGACAGATTGAGCGACAGGGTCAGAATATCCCATGATGATGTGGGATGGAACGAGGCTCTCGGTTGGGTTGTAAATGTTTGTATTATTGTATTGTATTGGTCTGAAGATGCACTGTGATGAATTACATTCAGAAAGATTATAATGTGTTCATTATCAGGGCTGTTTATCAGCAAAAGATCATCTGTGAGCTTAATGATCAGCTGAACACAAACCACTGTTGATGATGATCTGTGTGTCTTTCATAGTAATGACATCATGGAGGAAGAGGAAGACGACACCATTCACATGGGAAACGCCATCATGACCTTCTACGCCGCTCTGATCGATCTGTTGGGCCGCTGCGCTCCAGAGATGCACGTGAGTGTGTTAGGGCTGTCAGAATGGCTGAAAAACTAAATTCGAATTTTGTACTTAAATATTATCAATATTCGAATTATATTCGAATTTAGAAAGCATAATTTCAGTTCGGGGGGGGAAAAGCTTTTGGCTTCTCTCCTGAGGCCACAAGAGGACACATCGAGCAAAATATTACTAATGCAAGTTTCTTCAAAGCAATAAAATAACACGACTATCTTTGAAAAAAAGTGCATAATGTTTATTAACCATATATAATTAATTACGTTGCTGAAACAATTCGAAACAAAACAGAATCATGTACGTATGTATAGTTTAATACAAAGGACTGAAAACCAATCACACTTCTTTCTTCATTTAAAAACATGAGATGCAGTGGGATGCAGAAAAACCGTCATAAAGTCTCGAGACATGTTTTTTAAAAGCATTAATTTTACATGCTTTCTAAACATGCGGCTCTCTTGTGCGAGACGCGAGTGAAACGCTGATAGATGTCCCTCCAGAAAATGTGATAAATATGCGTTCTGTGTGAACGGCCTGGTTTCAGTTTCAAGATCTTCTCCGCACTGATGTTCTATTTTTCCGCAGTATTTTGAATGAACAGCGCAGCAGCGCCGCATCCAGTGGGTTTAACTGCGTAGGCTAAATAAAGCATTAAAATGCACAACACCTACATCGTCATCGCATCTCGTGTGCCACTGATAAAGCTGCCTGACGCACACATAAAATTCAAACGCTGATTCAAATCTGGATTTATATTATAAATTCGACAAACATTCGAAATTCGAACTTGTTTTTGGCAGCCCTAGAGTGTGTGAATGTTTTCCCTGTAAATCGTCTTCACTGTTAATATGTACATAAGGCTTTATGTCACTCACGTTCCTCTCGTGATGTGATCTATGTGTTCTGGTGATTCTCCTCCGTCAGCTGATCCACGCCGGGAAGGGAGAGGCCATCCGTATCCGAGCCATCCTACGCTCGCTCATTCCCATTGAGGATCTGGTGGGAGTGATCAGCATCTCGTTCCTGATGCCCACGCTGGCCAAAGGTCAGATCGCTCTTCACTACAGCACTCACAGGAAGAGAAACGTCCGGGTTCATCTTGTGCTGCACCTGTGTTTGTTGTTGACATTGTGTAAAAAAAAAAAAGAACAATTAATTACATTTACAGTAATGCACTTGGCAAAACATGTAGACTGATATACAGGATCACCAGATTTGTGTTCTAAAGTCATATCAAGTCAGTTTTATTTGTGTAGCAATTTCCGCTATACACATCAAAGCAGCTTTACAGAAAACCATGATGTTAAAGTTTGTAATATCTTCATGCCATATAATCACATTGATCAGATTAGTGCTGGACAGTACTGGAGTTATATTTTGCAACGATATAAACAATCAAGTTGAGGTTTGCTATTTGGTGTGTTGAAATGAGTCGATGCATTGCGATGCGGATGTGGACGATTCTGCATCGATGCTGTAATAGTCCATAATCGATTATAGCCTACTGACGTCATGCACATACGCACTTGTCACGCGAGTATTAAAAATGCACTCTCCATTTTTAAATCTGAGCATATGGCATGTGTGTGCGCTAGAGACAATCGCGGCGGCCTCATTGCACAGAATATGCGCTGTGAGACGTGCGCATTGCTTGACTGTGCTTCCACTCGCTGTTATTTTAGTCTTTTACTTTAGATATGCTTTCATTTCTGCCGTTTGGAATGCAGTACTTATCAGATGCACAAAACTCAAGCACTGACAGACTTTCACGTGCGCTGTTTGTTTGTCCTGAAGCTCGATCGCGGCTGCGGTTAAATGCACTTGAGTCTACTTCTATGATACGAAATTGATGTAACCACAGTCAGTTATGTTTTCAGAACAGGACAAAACATCTGATATGTGGAAATAGATCTGTGCATTAGTGTGAATGCAGCCTGTTAAAGCTGCCAGTGGCTATGATCTCATCAGTAATAATCAAACAGCAATAATGCTGAGGAAAAAAGAAAAACCCATAACTATGATTGTCTGTAAACTTTCAGATACTTAAAGCGCTCCCAGATACTGAAAGTGCTTTTTGTTTATCACTTGTAATTGTCTTTATTACTTTATATTTGCTTGTATGTAGCTATATTTACTTTTAATTCTTAACAAAAATTAATCAGTTATATACTAATTAATTAATTAACATAATTATTATAAAAAGTAGACTGCTTTTAAAAAATACACAGAATAAATTTGATGTAATTGTGATGCATCGTTAATATCGAATTGAATCGAATCGTTAAGTTTATAATCGTAGTCGAATTGAATTGTGAAACCAGTGCCGATTCACATCCCTATTTACTGTGTAGTGTACTTACAAATGTTTGTGTGTTCAGACGGTTCTGTGATCGAGCCGGACATGTCAGCGGGATTCTGTCCTGATCACAAAGCGGCCATGGTTCTGTTCCTGGACCGGGTTTACGGCATCGAGGACCAGAACTTCCTCCTGCACCTGCTGGAAGTGGGCTTTCTTCCAGACCTCAGAGCCGCCGCCTCATTGGACACGGTGAGTCACATGACACCTCAGTGAGTGTGTTATCATGACGATCTTTGACCTCTCCCCTCATCCTGTGTGACCTTTGACCTCCAGGTGGCTCTGAGCGCGACAGACATGGCGTTGGCTCTGAACCGGTACCTGTGCACGGCGGTGCTGCCGCTGCTCACTAAGTGCGCTCCTCTGTTCGCCGGGACGGAGCCGTTTGCGTCGCTCATCGACTCTCTGCTGCACACCGTCTACAGACTGTCCAAAGGCTGCTGTCTCACCAAAGCACAGAGAGACGCCATCGAGGAGTGTCTGCTAGCCATGTGCAGGTGAGGACTCGTTAGTGTCAGCCAGTGTTGGGTGTAACTAGTTACTAAGTAATTAGTTACTGTAATTTCTTTTCTTTTCCCTTGAAAAAGTAAAGTAAGCGACTACTCTTATTTTTTCTGTAATTACAGTTACCTCTTATGTAACTGAACTTAATACAGTGTATCAACTGTAGAACATTTATGGTGGATTTAACATTAAAAATTAAAGTCTAACGTTAAAATGCATGCTTTTTATGCACTCTTCTGACTTTAAACACTTTGGTGAGTTGATAAAAATATTGGTAACACTTTAGTGTCCACTTCTCACTATTAACAACAGTGCAATGAAAAGGTTTCAGATCATCAAACAAATTTTAATGTTACACAAAGATAATGCAAGTAAATACAAAATGCAGTTTTTAAATGATGATTTAATTTATTAAGGGAAAAAAGCTGTCCAAACCTACCTGGCCCTACATGAAAAATTAATTGCCCCGTCCTGTTAAATCATGAAAGAACTGTGATTAACCACATTATTTTAGAAAGCTGGGTCCCACTTTATATTAGTTGGCCTTAACTACTATATACATACATTTAAATTAAACATTTGATACAATGCACTTATTGTGTACATACATGTTTTTACATTGTACTTATATTGTAAAAAATACCTATATGTACTTACATCTGTAATTAATTTCTGTAATTACATTTATAATTACACTGTCAACTCATCCCTTACACCTTAACCCACCCTTAAACCTACCCAGACCACCAAACCTGTCCCTAACCTTACCCGTATCCCCCTCAATAGCAGCAAAAGTGTTTTGCAATACAATATGACCACAATAAGTACATTGTACTATTTTTTTTTTATGTAAGTACATAGTAGTTAAGGCCACCTAATATAAAGTGTAACCGAAAGCTGAGTTAAATTTCACAAGCCAATCCCAGGCCTGATTACTGCCAGACCTGTTGAATCAAGAAATCGTTTAAATAGAATTTAGAAGCCATTTCTAAGACTTCGGGACTCCAGCGAACCACGGTCAGAGCCATTATCCACAAATGGAGAAAACTTGGAACAGTGGTGAACCTTCCCAGGAGCGGCCGGCCTACCAAAATTACTCCAAGAGCACAAAGATGACTCATCCAGGAGGTCATAAAAGAACCCAGAACAACATCTAAAGAACTGCAGGCCTCACTCGCCTCAATTAAGGTCAGTGTTCATGATTCAACAATAAGAAAGAGACTGGGCAAAAACAGCATCCGTGGGAGAGTTCTGAGGCAAAACCCATTGCTGACCAAAAATAACACAAAGGCTCGTCTCACATTTGCCAAAAAATATCTTGATTATCCCCAAGACTTTTGGGCAAATATTCTGTGGACTGATTTTTTGGAAGGTGTGTGTCCCGTTACATCTGGCTTAAACCAACACAGCATTTCATAAAAAGAACATCATACCAACAGTCAAACATGGTGGTGGTAGTGTGATGGTTTGGGGCTGCTTTGCAGCTTCAGAACCTGGATGACTTGCCATAATTGATGGAACCATGAATTCTGCTCTCTATCAGAAAATCCTGAAGGAGAATGTCCAGCCATCAGTTTGCGACCTCAAGCTCAAGCGCACTTGGGTTCTGCAGCAGGACAATGATCCCAAACACACCAGCAAGTCCACCTCTGAATGGCTCAAGAAAAGCAAAATTAAGGTTTTGGAGTGGCCAAGTCAAAGTCCGATTGAGATGCTGTGGCATGACCTCAAACAGTCCATTCATGCTCGAAAACCCTCAAATGTGGCTGAATTAAAACAATTCTGCAAAGAAGAGTGGGCCAAAATTCCTCCACAGCGATGTGAAAGACTCGTTGCCAGTTATCACAAACGCTTGATTGCAGTTGTTGCTGCAAAGGGTGGCACAACCAGTTATTAGATTTAGGGGGCAATTACTTTTTCACGTAGTGCCAGGCAAGTTTTGCCAGCTTTTTCCCTTAATAAATGAAATTATTATTTCAAAACTGCTTTTGAATTTACTCGGGTTATCTTTGTGTAATAGTAAAAGTTGTCTGATGATCTGAATCATTCAAGTGTAACAAAAAAACAAAAAAAACAGGAAGGGGGCAAAAACGTTTTCACACCACTGTAGTTGGTTATTAGCATGAATATTACTGGGATATTGGCTGTTTATTGTTACTTAAAAAACATATATTAATGTCTTATTCTGCAAGACCTTATTCCAAATCCTTAATCCTGCCCAATTCTTAAACTTAACTATTTATTCAGTATTAATAAGCAGTAATTAGGTGTATATTGAGACAAAAGTCATAGTTAATAGTTAGTTAATAGTGAGAACTGGAATCTAATCTAAAGTGTGACCAGAATAGTTTATGTAGTTATCTATTATGATATCTGATTCTGATTCTGATTATTTAGAAAGTGAAAGAATTAAAAGAATTATATATGAAAGAATTACAATAAGCGTTTCACGTTTATCTTTGTATCATTAACTTGTCGAGGTTGATATAGGATTTAGAAAGTAATTAGTAATAAGTAATTAAACACTTTTTGGAGAAAGTAATTTGTACAGTAATCTAATTACACTGTAATTAGGATTTAATTACTTTTTACATTTCTGAAAACTTTAAGCAGCAGCCGTCTCTGGCATGTTTCATGTGACGTTCATGTGTGTTGTATGTGTGTTTTGCAGTAAACTGCGTCCCTCGATGATGCAGCATCTGCTGAGGCGTCTGGTGTTTGACGTTCCTGTGCTCAACGAACACACGAAGATGCCTCTGAAGGTGAGATGCGTCTGATCTCTCATTCACATCAGGAATCATGTGCTGTAGTAACTGGTGGCCGTGTCCTCCTGTAGCTCCTGACCAATCACTACGAGCGCTGCTGGAAGTACTACTGTCTGTCCGGAGGATGGGGCAGCTTCGGCGCCGCGTCGGACGAGGAGCTGCATCTGTCCAGAAAGCTCTTCTGGGGAATCTTTGACGCTCTGGCCAGAAAGGTACAGCAGAGCCTGAGCCGATGCGTCGCTCTGTAAGTGAAGTTCATTGTCTGCTGTATCTGAGGTGTGTGTGTGTGTGTGTGTTTGCAGAAATATGAGGTGGAGTTGTTCAAGCTGGCGCTGCCGTGTCTGAGCGCGGTGGGCGGAGCTTTACCTCCCGATTACATGGAGTCAAACTACATGGCCATGATGGAGAAACAGTCGTCCATGGACGCAGAGGGAAACTTCAACCCACAGCCCGCCGACACCAGCAGGTCAGACACCAGCTCTTCTGCTGGAGGAAGACCTCCATCCTCTTCCTCTGAAGCCTTACCTCTAAACATGAGTGTTTAAGGTCCTTGCACACTGCGGCCGTATTCGTCATCCTTTCCAATCAAAATGCTTGCTACGGATGCGAAAACGCAGAAAATCCAATCTGATCCGAATTTTTTATGACGGACGAAAGTTTCGGAGACAGTGTGTAAACATGATTGACACAGCGTGAGGTCGTGTTTATTAGAGATGCACCGATTGCAATTTTCTTGGCTGATTCCGATTTTTTGCAAGTGTGACCTGCCGATACCGATTTTCTTTCTAAGAACTATAATTGACAGCATATACAAAAAACATCTATGCAGATTTCAATGCAAAAATTATTTACATAATAAAATAAATTATTAAACAATACAATTCCCCCAATCTGGACTAAGTTACAGATTTTCTCTCAAAATAAATGCTCTGTGACTGGAAAGAGGAAGAAATAGTTAACTTAAAATGAGTTGCTGTATATAACAAAACAGATGTCATTTCCCACTATGTTTATAAATGGTCATTTTTTTATAAAAAGATACGAATGAAACAAATTATGCAAGTCTCAAGTAGGGCTATTCTGTTAACAGCTTACTACAGAAATGAATAATCACATGTAAAATAAAACAGCATAGTCTTCACTGTAAGAATGAAACTTTCTTTGTTTCTTATTAAAGCTTCAGAAGCCCTTCAGTCAAGAGCAGTGTGTGATATTGAGTTTGTCTTTTGTTGTTTGATTGATTTTAAGCACACAGTCTCAGCAGGAATATAGCTGCTGTCACTTTAAGTGCCACGGTGCACACAGCAGGGAGGAACGAGGAACACGGACACGAGGATAAACTTCAAAATAATAGTCTTTAATGAGGACATCAGGACAGGGCAAGACAAGGCAAGGTTCACACAGACAGGAACACCGGGGAATAACGAGTTGGCCAGACCAAAGCTAACTAAACAGGCAGGAACTAAATACACATGACAATAACTGATAATTACTAAAACACAGCTGGACAACACTTAACTAATAATCACACTTAACAAGGACCGGAACAAGACCAAATAAGGACACAAGAGGCGGGAACACATGACACACACGACAGAGGACGTAACATTAAGAGCCGCACGAGTCCAATTTTCTGTTAAGGCAAGGCAAGGCAAGTTTATTTATATAGCACATTTCATACACAGTGGTAATTCAAGGTGCTTTACATAAAAGGAAGTCAAATAGTCATTAAAAAATAATAATCACAACAATAAAAACAAGGAATTTAAAATGATATGATTGATTTAAGAAATTAAAAATAATAATAAATCACAATAATAGAAACAAAGTGATTTAAAAATTGATTTTAAAAGAATTTAAAACATTTAAGAATAGAAAGTGATTATACATAGTGCAATCGGTTCGGACGTAGCACAGTGCTTATGTTACACGTGTATTTTCATTCTCAACTGTTTACGTTCATTTAATACATAACTGACGAGGGTTTGCGTGAATGATCACTAAGCGCCACATTTTGACACATTTTTGCGTTGTATTTGACTGTTTAATTGCACACCTTGAGCTAAAAGATGACTTTTATGTCCGTGTTCTGTTCCGTCTCTGAGCGCAATAAATCAAGCACGTCCCATTTTGCAAGTCACGTTACATGATTTTACTGATTTGTGAGATTGGGTTTTGTTTGTGTTTCTGCAGTGTTGTTGTTCCTGAGAAGCTCGATCATTTCATCAATAAATATGCAGAATTCTCTCATGAGAAATGGTCCATGGAGAAGGTCAGAGCTGCTTTCATTTCATTATTAAAGTGACTGAATTTTATTAATCTTATTTATATTTTTGGCTGTATTTTGTCCTCCTCTCTTAGTAAATCTGATGTTGGAAGTAAATAACCAGATAAACACTGGTAAAAGTCCTTTTTTCAGTAGTGTGACTGTACCTCGGTGGTTTTTAAAATTGTGTAACTTTTCTAGTAACACAATTTACACGGTCTAGTGCTACTTTTCATGAAGTAGTGGTGTGGTAAATCAAAACACATTATTTGTGTGCCATACTGTGGATTAAATGAGCTGAATCAATGATCAAACGTGATCTATAATGTTCCTCTCTCTTATTAGTAGCATTGAATTTGATTCATTCATTCAGACTCAACTGAATCAGTGCAGACTGATTCAAAAAATGATTCGTAAGTTCATTTTGAGCCATCACACAATAGAACATTTCTAGACGTTTGTCTTATTTAACTGGTGACACTTTACATTAAGGTTTCATTAGTTGATATTAGTTACACTAGTGAACATGAACAAACAATGAGCACTTGTTCATTTTAGTTAATGTTGATTTAAATATTTATTAATATACATTTAAAATCAAATGTTGTGTCTGTTAACATGGCACTTTGAACTAATGTGAAGAAACAGTGAACATTTGTATTTTCATTAACTAACAAAGATTAATAAAGGCTGTAAAGAATGTATTGCTCGTTGTTAGTTAATGCACTAACTAATGTTAATGTATGGGACCTTATTGTGAAGTGTTTACAATTCAATTTAATATAAAGAAAATTGTGTTTATCATTGTTTATTTCAGTTATTTGAAATAAGGAGCTTCTGTTTTATTAACAGTGTTAAATGCAAATCTTTTCTCAGATTTAATGCAGTTACTCTGATTAACATTTTGTCAGTGTTTTTGTGCCAGTGTTGTTGAAAATGAGTTTTTGTGCTATCTTTTTGTGAGTGAGTACTTCATCAGATACGTTGATGTTAAACTGGCAAGTTGCATCCTGGCAGAGCGCGGTTTCATGTCTTCTTGTTTGAATGGAGTTCACTGATGTTTCGATCTGTGTGTCTGTAGTTTGCCGCCGGCTGGGTTTATGGAGAGCAGATGTGTGAATCATCTAAAGTTCATCCGCTGCTCAAGCCCTACAAATGTCTGTCTGAGAAGGTACAGAAACCGTTCAGTGATTGCACTCAGAACGATGAGTAGATTTCCCAGCATGCCTCTGTGTTTCAGGATAAGGAGGTGTACCGCTGGCCAATCAGAGAGAGTCTGAAGACGATGCTGTCGTGGGGCTGGAGCATCGAGCGGATGAGAGAGAGCGACGCGTCCACGCTACACAACCGCACGCGCCGGATCTCTCTGTCCAGTCAGGTCAGAAACAGCCGTATTTACCGTATGAGTGAGTGATGATGTCATCCCCTCCTGGATGAAAGAAAGAGAGAATCGTGTGACCTTTGACCTCTCGTGTCTCCTGCAGCGCTCCATAGAGGGCGCTCACGGTTTCAGCCCGCGGCCCGTCGACATGAGCAATGTGACGCTGTCCAGAGACCTGCATGTGAGCGACCTGCTTCACACATCAACACTTCCAGTTTTACTGTTTGAGACACGTTATTTAGAACATATGTGTATATATATATGTGCTTCAGGCGATGGCGGAGCTGCTGGCCGAGAACTATCACAACATTTGGGCTCAGAAGAAAAAACTGGAGCTGGAATCCAAAGGTCTGTTCACAAGCTGCACTTAAAATTCATGTTACATACTACAGCATAAAAATACTGGACAGTAGTGGGATAGCAGGTCCTTCTGAACATATACACCTGAGCGCAGCCATTAGATGGCACTGCAGGGCTGCATATTAGTGTGTGTCTGGTGCTGCTTTCTAACGCGTGTGTGTGTGTGTGTGTGTGTCAGGAGGAGGAAGTCATCCATTACTGGTTCCTTATGACACTTTAACTGCCAAAGAGAAATCCAAAGACCGAGAGAAAGCACAAGACATCCTCAAGTTCTTTCAGATCAACGGCTACAGCGTCTCAAGGTGATCCTGTGTGTGTGTGTGTGTGTGTGTGTGTGTGTTGCTCTTTCACATTTATCTGTAGACATGGTTTACATCTTACTTATAATTATTCATGAATAAATTTTCAAATAATTATTTCACAAAACATCAAAAGTTTAAGTTTGGGGTTGGTAAGATTTTTAAAGGGATAGTTCACCCAAAAAAAAAGAAAATCCTGTCTTAATTAAACTCATCCTCATGTCGTTCCAAACCCGTGAGACCTTCGTTCATCTTCGGAAAACAAATTAAGATATTTTTAATGAAATCCGAGAGCTCTCTGACCCAAAAATATCTTAATTTGTGTTTTGAAGATGAACGAAGGTCTCACGGGTTTGGAACGACATGAGGATGAGTTTAATTAATGACAGGATTTTCTTTTTTTTGGGTGAACTATCCCTTTAATGTTTTTGAAAGAGTCTCTTCTGTTCACCAAGGCTGCATTTATTTGATTAAACCTACTGTAAAATATTATGAAATATTATTACAATTTAAACAGCTGTTTTCTATGTGAATGTGTGTTAAACTGTAATGTATTTCTGTGATGCGCAGCTGTATTTTCAGCATCATTACTGCAGTCTTCAGTGTCACATGATCTTCAGAAATCAACAAACAAACCTTTCTATGAACTCCACACATTCATGATTCAGCTCTGTGGGTCTCCTGTCCAGTGTTTATGAAATACTTTGGCAAATTTGGCTATGATTTAATCTCCCAGAGTGCTTCACTCCCAGCTCAGTTGAACACATTTGACTGTATTTAAACCCACTGTGTGGAGTTCAGAATCACCACACACTAGGGGTTGAACGACTTCTGGTTTTTTAAAGTCGACTTTTATGTGAAGAAAGTCGATTCGAAGTCGACTAGTCGCTGATGACGTCATTAATGAACAAATAAGTCTGGAGCTGTGACAAACACCTTGTGCACAGCTATGGCATATGACACAGTGCTGCCCACATGGCTATTGCTCCTATAACAGCTCATTTTGATCAGTTCTTTTGTCTTTATATTCGTTATATTTCTCACAGATTTCTGCTCGTTCTAAATCACATACAGATAAAGTTGCACAGTAAAGATTACATTCATATGAATGCATTAGTGAGAGCGATCGCGTGTGTAATTAATTCTACCTGGCAGCTACTCTCTACTAGTAATGAAGCTGTGGGATTTAGTTAATAAGAAATATATGCTTGAACGTTTCAGTTTCTAAGCTATTTTATTGATAAATCGCAGAACAGTGTTGACAATACATTTCCGCGCTGAACGATTCTGTGCGCGCGCGATCTGCACGTGATGTACGCGCTACTGTCTGAAGCCTATGTGTGTGCGTTACAGAGCAGCAGCGCATTATATTAGAATGGCGATTAACTGACCTGTACTATAAGCTGTTTAAAACGTGCATTCTCCCGTTCAATTTCGAGCATCCAGTAATATAATCACACATGTCTTGTGGAGCGCTTTCAGAGTCATTTTAGTTTGGAAACGGAGCTTAAATGTGGAAGTCCTTCAGAGATTTCTTATATTGTTGCGCCCTCTATAGGACCAGCGACTAGTCGACGTCAAGCTAAAAGCGTCATGGCAGAGCATTAAAGTTGACTAGTCGACTAGTTGGTGCAACCCCTAGCACAGACTGATGTGACGTGTGTGTTTGTGATGTGAGCAGGGCTATGAAAGAACAGGATCTGGACGCTCCGTCCATAGAGAAACGCTTCGCCTACACGTTTCTGCAGCAGCTGATCACGTATGTGGATGAAGCGCACGCACACATGCTGGAGTACGGTGAGACGCTCGCTTTAATGCCTGTATCCATCTCAGAATTATTGATCATCATCACATCAGCTTCTCCTCTTTATTTCAGATGCTGGAATTCGACCGAAGGGAGAGAAAATCCCTCACGAGCAGCAGGTCAAATTCTTCGGGAAGGTCTGATTCATCTGACGGATTCACTTCATGTCAGTCTGTTGTTAAATTCAGACACTGATAGAATTATTATTTCACAAATTTCCAGGTTGTGCTGCCGCTGGTGGACCAGTACTTCAAAAACCATCGGCTCTACTTCCTGTCCACTGCCGTTCGACCAATCAGCAGCGGCGGCCACGCCTCCAACAAAGAGAAGGAGATGGTGACCAGGTGATGTGTGTCTCATGCCTGCTGCACCTTAAAGAAAGAATCTGCGTTCAGTACTAAAGACATGCAGCGTCAGGCTGCAAAAAATAGAAAAGTCATTTAATTTGCTCCTCAGTTTGTAAAAACAGGAACTGAGCTGTATTTTATACTTTAGATTCTCTCGTGCAGGTTTCCTTCAGTTTCTAAACACACTCGTGCTGTGATTTATTCTCCTTTGGTTTGAAATTATGTTTTCTCTCTCCTGTGACTCTCAGCTTGTTCTGTAAACTGGCCGTTCTGGTGCGGCACCGGATCTCACTGTTTGGTAAGGTGCTGTCTATCATGTTTGAAGCGTGTTTGCGGTGGTTTGCGAGTCTGGAGGTGTTTTTGAGACTGAACTCAGTCTGACATCAGTTTCTTGAAGCTGTTTATCTGAGCTCAAACCATCTTAGACTAGATCAGATAAGTTTACAATCTGCTGGAGCTGAAGGAAGCGATCTGTTTGATCATTTGTGACCCTGGAGCACAAAACCAGTCATAAGGGTCAATTGAAATAATCTGAATAAATAATCTTTCCATTGATGTATGGTTTGTTGGACAATATTTGTCTGAGATGCAACTATTTGAAAATCTGGAATCTGAGGGAGCAAAAAAATCTAAATATTGAGAAAATCTCCTTTAAAGTTGTTCAAATGAAGTTCTTAGCAATGCATATTACTAATCAAAAATGAAGTTTTGATATATTTACGGTAGGAATTTCACTAAATATCTTCATGGAACATGATCTTTACTTAAAGGAACACTCCACTTTTTTTGGAAATAGGCTCATTCTCCAACTCCCCCAGAGTTAATAAGTTGAGTTTTACCGTTTTTGAATCCATTCAGCCGATCTCCGGATCTGGCGAGATCAAGGAACTTTGCTGCCATGTTACGGCAGCAAAGTTCCTTGATTATTACGCCGGAATGAGAGTATAGTTCCTAATCGTATCAGCAACAAAATCGCAACTTTTCATTTTCCGCCGGTCTTAGTACACGATATAACTACAGAAGAGTCAAGTTTTAAATAGGACAAATATCGAAACTCTTTGGTCGTTTTTGAACGCGATGCTACTGGTCTAATTGGATTCAATGATCTATGCTAAGCTATGCTAAAAGTGCTCTCGCCAGACCCGGAGATCGGCTGAATGGATTCAAAAACGGTAAAACTCAACTTATTAACTCTGGGGGAGTTGGAGAATGAGCCTATTTCCAAAAAAAGTGGAGTGTTCCTTTAATATCCTAATGATTTTTGTCATAAAAGGGAAATTAATAATTTTGATCCATACAATGTATTGTTGGCTATTGCTACAAATATAGCTGTGCTGCTTATGACTGCTTCTGTGCTGCAGGCTCACATTTCAGCATGTTGCCGTGTGGTAAGACGTGTCTTATGCGTGTGGATTTAAGGTGTTTGCAAACTCGGGGTTAAAGTTAGATGCTGTAGTGAGACTAGAGAGTGTGAAAACCACTGAAGCCTGATTGGATAGTCCGTGTGTCTGAGATCAGTAATGTGTGTCGTCGTGTTTCTCAGGGAATGATGCCACGTCTATCGTGAACTGCCTGCACATCCTGGGACAGACGCTGGACGCCAGGTTAGTCAGACACACCCCTCGGTCATGGTGTTAGATTAACAGTTACTAGGCTATAGAATAGATTACATAAATATATGAAGGACACACATGTTGATTGAGATTTATTTGATGAAACTGATCTCAGTTGATCTATCTGTCAGTGTATGTGGTTCAAAAACTTTTTTTTTTTTTTACATTTTGTGTCCAGGACAGTGATGAAAACCGGCCAGGACTCTGTCAAAGCAGCTCTGAGGGCCTTTTTTGACAATGCAGCAGAAGATCTGGAGAAGACGATGGAGAACCTGCGACAGGGTCAGTTCACACACGCGCGCTCGCAGCCCAAAGGAGTCACACAGATCATAAACTACACAACCATCGCTCTGCTGCCCGTCCTCTCATCGCTGTTCGAACACATCGGACAGAACCTGTTCGGAGAGGATCTCATACGTGAGTCGCCTTCCTAAATACATCTGCATCATATCAGACACCTAGATATTAATATTAGCCGTTATAAAGCTCATATCACTGTGAACAGCAGCGTGTCTCAGATCTCCTGTTCTCCGTGTCGTTGCAGTGGATGATGTCCAGGTGTCCTGCTATCGGATTCTGAACAGTTTGTACTCACTTGGAACCAGTAAAAGTATTTATGTTGAGAGGTAATAAACCGTCTTATTGATTTGCATTTATTCATTTAGCAGACTTTTATCCAAAGCAATTTAAAAGTGAGGAATACAACAAAGTGATTCATCTTAAAGTGATTCATCTTAAAGTGATTCATCTTAAAGTGATTCATCTTAAAGTGATTCATCTTAAACAAAGCAATTCATCTTAAGCAAAAAGATTCATCTTAAACAATTTATCTTAAATTAAGTCATCCTAAATTAGGTGATGCATTTTAAACAAATTGATTCATTCTGAGCAAAGCGATTTATTCTTATTAAAGCAAATCATCCTAAGCAAAGTGATTTACAGATTTATTCAGACTTTAGTTGTTTAATAAATGTGCTGAAGAGCACCGTGTGTGCGCGCACGTGTGTGTGTGCGCGCACGTGTGTGTGTGTGCGAGCGGCTGTAGTTGACCGCTGTGTGTTGTGTTCAGGCAGCGTCCGGCTCTCGGCGAGTGTCTGGCCGCGTTTTCTGGTGCGTTTCCTGTGGCCTTCTTGGAGCCCAGTCTGAACAGACACAACACTTTCTCCATATACAACTGCAAAAGCTCCCGAGAGCGAGCAGGTACGTCACACACACCTGAAATAAATCACTCTTTACTTTTATCTGTATTTCAGCTACAAAGCAGCTCTTCTTAAAACAATAGTGTCATTATTCAGATCAGTTCAGGGGGTTGGCTGAAATCATTTTGCTTGAAATTTGAGAATGATTTCGTATGTTTGTGATGAAATTAAATATGTGAAGTTACAGGTGAAAGAGTGTTATATTTACGTATACTTTTGTTGTGGTTGGTGTTAATTTTGGCACCCATTTTGTATTTATTCTTACTCAAATCATATTATATATTTATATTATTATCATATTAAGTCAACCTTGTCCTGTTTTTGTTTCAGTCAGGTTTGAGTCAATGAAATCTTAGTCATATTTTTGTCATGCTGTATAATGGTTAAATTGATAAAAAAATATTTTTGCTAAAATTATAATCGTAATAATTGTTGTCATTTGAGAAATTTACTTCTGCGTTTCAGGCGTTGCACTTTCACCAGTAAGCACAAATCAATAGAATGTGGACTCGTACAGTACACAAGGTTTAAAGCAGTGTACTGCTTTATTATTGGCTAATTATCATATAAATTAATATCAAATACTTATGCACTCTCTCTGTCTACATTATGAAAACTGGTAAAACAAACAAAAAATTTTACCTATAACAGTGAAATTCCTAGTAATTCCACTCATTCCAAATTGCTATACCCTATGTTTCTCTATTAAAACAACAGCGGTGGAGAAAGAGCATTTATTCAGAAACCACAATCACAAACTATAGATCTCATGACAGAACACAGAGCGCTGAGGGATGCTTTAGTTTAGATCGCTAAACTCCAGCATGTTTGTTGCTGTTTTCAGATCACGGTTGCCAGATTGCTTAAAATAAGCACAATGTATCCTTGTAACAGCGAAGCTCTGATTTGGGGTTTTGAACTCTTGAACTCTGGCAACCGCACTCATGAAAGCTTGCGTAGTAGAGGTGTGTACAGCAGTCTGCAATAACATTTTGTCTCCTTTTTTTGACGAAAATAAAAAGAGAATTTGGTAAAGTTTTTATTTATTTATTTATATATACTTTTTAATACATTTTAGTCTAGTCTTTTATTGTCAACGAAATTGCATGTTGATATAATCTTGGTTATCATTTATTGACCTTATTGTCGTCTCGTCTTCGTCTGGTATCAGTCGTGGGAAAAAAGACTGTCAACGAACATTTTTCGTAGGTTTCAGTCAAAGAAATGAACAGAGGTGTAAAGAGTACCTAAAAACCATACTTCAGTAAAAGTACAGATCCCTTACAGTGAAAATGACTCCACGGCAAGATACCTGTCACCAATTCCAAAACAACTTGAGTAAAAGTCTTAGAGTATCTGATTTTAACAGTATTTTACTAATACTAGATATAGGCTCAAAAATGCACTAGTGTAATGTTGTGGAAAAGGCAGAGGCAAGGATCTATGTGCAGGTATTTCATGGAAAAACTAGAACGAACCAAAAAGCTATAGTACTTTTGGTGCCCTGTAGCAGGCAGTATCACGTCTTTTGTAGCAGAAATAAACTACTGCAGAAAAAGCTAGGTCCATGCAAAATGTTGCTAATATCTTTGATACTATCAGAGTATCCGAAAAGATACTCAGGTACAGTAACTAATTACATTTCCTCTGGAAATGAACACTGGTTGTGGTTTACTGTTATAGTTGATGTGATTGGTGTTTGTGTGCAGCGCTGGGTCTCCCCGCTCAGGTGGAGGAGGTGTGCGCTCTGGTGCCGTCTCTGGAGCGAGCGCTGGAGGAGGTCATGGAGCTGGCCGAGTCGGGCCTGCGTTACACACAGATGCCTCACGTGATGGAGGTGCTGCTGCCCATGCTGTGCAGCTACATGTCTCACTGGTGGGAACACGGACCCGAGAGCAACCCGGAGCACGCCGAGCGCTGCTGCACCTCGCTGACCTCCGAACACATGAACACGCTGCTGGGAAACATCCTCAAGATCATCTACAACAACCTGGGCATCGACGAGGGGGCCTGGATGAAGAGACTCGCAGGTACACCAGCAAACCTTTACCTCAACTACATCCACTGAATAAACAACTAGAGTTTTCAAGTGTCGTACTGTATATGTGACCCGTGCTGGCCGAATGAGAGTGAATGCACACGGGCTAATTCTGAGCTACGTGCAAAAAAAGTGAAAAATTTAGCTTTTAGTCGAATTTGAGTTTTTCACAAAAATGAGTTCATTAAGCCCTCGTCTAGTGATCCCAGAGCTCCAAAATAGTAATTAAACATCTCAAATGATCTTTATTAGTACGTTTTCTGAGAGGAGTATCTTTTCTCCGTTCGCTTCTCGCGCTTGATCCTGATAAATACACACATATACACAGAATTACAGTATTTCAGTTTCACACAAGCAAACATCTGATGTGTAACATTATATTAGATCCGTGCAGTACAGTAGGTCTTAATATATACAGGCCGTCTGTCGCATTCACGTTAATCTAACAATAAAAGATTCGCTGCTCTTGATTGATTTCAATAATCAGTTTATTTGTAATGAACACACTAAAGTGATTTTTACATTTGATTATTTGTTTTTCTTACTTGAATGCTTTTGTTTAGATGTAAAATGAAAAAGGTAATGCATTGTGTCTCTTTCTTATAGGCTATTTGTTCTACTGTTTTAAATTTAGATTTAAATCTGTTCTTATTTATAATAACAAAGATAAAATAAAAAATAGCTATATTGTGATTATTAACATAGTAATTATTATTAAGAAAAGAACTGGAGGAAAAGATTGACTGAACGTTGCTCAGTGAACCTTCAGAAAACTATAACTCGATTTTTCTTAGAATTGACTTCGCTGACTTCATCGATTTCAAACAAGTGTAACTCAGTCATTTTTCACCTGATTCCGAAAAATCATACATCTTTTAAAGGAGAATGTGAAAATAAAAATAACTAATTTTTGAAAATTTGATCATTGAGACTCCTTTTGCCAGCACAGGTCACATATGTACTTCACTTTCAAGCATGAAATCTAAGAATTTAAATGAATGTACTATATGTTTTACAAAATATATTTTAGGTCTGTCAAAGTAAATAAGTTCTTAAGACATCAATTAAATAGGATTAATGCAATTTGATATTTCGGTTTCATTTTTTATTTTGATGAAATTTAATTTGTCAGAAATTCAGAGAATAATTTCAGTTATTTTTATTCTATTTATAGCCAAATTTTTATGAAGTATCTGTTTAATTATAATTAAAGTATTTACATATTAATAATTAACATATTTTGTGATTTTTGTTTTTATTAATTTTTTTTTTTTTTTTTTTCATTTTTCCTGCAGTACAATGACAATATACGTCAATTTATTTTATATTATCACAAAAAAATGAACACAGTATAAATTCAATTTTTTTCAATTCAATTCAAGTTTATTTGTATAGCACTTTACACGATACAAGTCGTTGCAAAGCAGCTTTACAGAAAATTTCTACATTATATTTAGGAGTAGGTTATTAGTGGTGACTATGGCAGAAATGTACAGTAAAAATCATGCAGTTAGTTACAGATTGCATGTAATCAAACAGACGGTGAACACTTTTAACTGCAGTGATTATATGTTGCTAATAAACTTATAGCAAAATTTGGTAGATTTGTATGATGTTCCAGGGTTAGCATCATCTGAGGTCTTCTGGGGGGTTGGCATCATCTCTTCTCAGATCTTCATAAGGGCTAAATGTGTCTTTATACATGAAGTGATATTCTGTGAAGATCTCTCGTAGTATTTGGTGTTTCTTGGCAGGTTTGTGAATCTAATGAAGGGTTTCTCTCTGCGTCTCAGTGTTTTCTCAGCCCATCATCGGTAAAGCCAAGTCTCAGCTGCTGAAGACTCACTTCCTGCCGCTGATGGAGAAGCTGAAGAAGAAGGCGGCGACGGTGCTGCAGGATGAGGAGCACATGAAGGCGGAGGGCCGAGGAGAGATGTCCGAGTCTGAGCTCCTCATTCTGGACGAGTTCACCATCCTGGTGCGAGACCTGTACGCCTTCTACCCGCTGCTCATACGCTTCGTCGACTACAACAGGTACGAGGGACCAGTCGATGCTAGGGATGGAGCGATATCAAAATCTCACCGTACAATATTTTTGCAGTATTTAAAAAGAAAAATTAAGAAATTTAAATTTTTTACATTTTAAAGTTAAATTGTTCTCAATTTTAAGAGTTCAAAATTAAGTGCCTCATGTTCTTAACTAAGAAAACTTAAGTAAAAAAAAAGTCTAAAGGAGTTTAAAGTTTAACGGAGACTCAACCCTCTTTTAATTTGTGATTTACTGTCTAAATTACATTCACACTGGTGTTTTAGGAAGCCAAACAAATTAGAATATAATAACAGTGACAGCAGTAGCCATACATTGTAAAACAATGGCAATGTTAAAATAAATGAAAATTAATATTTCATAGGTATATTATTTTTGCTTTGCACTACAGTAGGGTAGCTTGATGAAGGGTTTGAGCTTATTGTGCTTTCGGTTTTAGTTCGTTTGACAGATACTGTGCCAAAGCATAATGGCCCAAAACAAATATATTTTAAAACTCTACACTTTTTGCCCAGAAGACCTATCGTTTCATATCATGTGACCACGATAATATCAAGACAGTTTTTCTGTCGCGATATTGATAATATCGTTACATCCCTAGTCAATGCTGTTTGTCTTTCAGAGCAAAGTGGCTGAAGGAACCAAACACTGAGGCGGAGGAGTTATTCCGTATGGTGGCTGAAGTCTTCATATTCTGGGCCAAATCACACGTGAGCCAAACACATACAGCAGCCCACCTAGCACCACTTTTCATCATGATGTCTCTCAGTGTGTCTGAATCAGCTGGTGTTTGGTGATTTTTAGTGGATGTATGCAGTCAGTTCTGCTCAAATTCAAACAGAATCACATGAACTCTCAGCATCATTCACTCACTAACCACAAACACACACAATAATCTTCAATCTGTTGATTCAGCATTTCAAAAACACAAACGCCTGTCTGTCAAATTTTCTGATTGCAAAGTGTGTTTGTGCATCTTTATTCACAATAAAAGACACTTGATTTGATATTTTTTATCTAATGATTTCGAATGTGTAATATAAGTGATCAGACATATCATCCTATATTAAAGCAGATCATTATCTGTAAACATGAGTGAAGTTACTCACTCTGGCTGTCAGATCGAGGTGTTCAGAGAGTCTAAAGTCTTTTTGATAAGTTTTGTATTTGTTCCCTAACAGAACTTTAAAAGAGAAGAACAAAACTTTGTGGTTCAGAATGAAATCAACAACATGTCCTTCCTCATAACTGATACAAAATCCAAGATGTCCAAGGTACGACACACACACACACACACACACACACACACACACACTTTGAATTCACACACTTTCTGTTTTCATACTGAGCAAACGTCTGACGTTATTTGACTTTGTTAGACACCAATTAATGTCAAAGCTGATCTTATATCAACTGCTGTACTCTGGTGCAGTGATGCTGGCATTGTGATATTATATGTGACCCTGGACCACAAAACCAGTCATAAGGGTCAATTTTGTGAAATCATCTGAAATCTGAAAGGATAGGACAATATTTGTCTGAGATGCAACTATTTGAAAATCTGGAATCTGAGGGAGCAAAAAAATCTAAATATTGAGAAAATCACCTTTAAAGTTGTCCAAATGAAGTTCTTAGCAATGCATATTACTAATCAAAAATGAAAGTTTTGATATATTTACGGTAGGAAATGTACAAAATATCTTCATGGAACATGATCTTTACTTAATATCCTAATGATTTTTGGCATAAAAGAAAAATGTATAATTTTGACCCATACAATGTATTGTTGGCTATTGCTGCAGATATAGCTGTGCTGCTTATGACTGCTTTTGGGTCACATATGGTATTTTGATTTGTATCATATTGCTGAATGCTTATGGTAAAGTCATGGAAATGTAAGGTAGATTAAAGAGTATTTTGCCAATACGATGGTTCCGTGTGCAAAAAGGGAGCCGTGTCGGATCAGGAGAGGAAGAAGATGAAGAAGCGTGGTGACCGATATTCCCTCCAGACGTCGCTGATCGTCGCCGCTCTCAAGCGCTTGCTTCCTGTGGGACTCAACATCTGCGCGCCGGGAGACCAGGAGCTCATCGGACTCGCCAAGAGCCGCTTCACGCAGGTACCGCATCAACACACGCTTCTGCTTTAGTCACGTCACTGAGAGCCGTTAGTGATGAAGCTGAACCTCTTCTGCAGAAAGACACTGAGGACGAGGTGCGAGAGACCATACGGAACAACCTCCACCTGCAGGGAAAGGTGAGCTCTTCATCTTCATCTGCTCTTCATCACACCTCTTCAGTCATGTTTGCATTTCTGATCACTGCAGAGGCACACAGCAGCACCAGTGATCAAAAACAACTTGGGGTCATTTTGTGTCCAGATCTGTCAATTAAAAAAAAGAAAGAAAAAGATTGCATTTCTAAATTATTTTATTGGTAATTAAGCACGCTTTCCAAAAAGTGCATTACAAAAACAAAAAATATAATTTTTAATGAATTTATTTAAATGCATATTATTTAAATATTTACACATCATTAAATTTAATAATTACTTTATAAAAAACATATACAAAAAAAAATACAATATAAAATATTCGTAATTGCACTGCCATATTTTATTGGCAATTAAGGCAATTAATTTTTTTAAGTGATCTAAAAAAATTATAATGATATTATTATATAAATTTGATATATAATTTATAATTGACTGTTTATTATTGTCCTCTTTCTAGAGCTGCTTTACAGCAGAATTGGAATTTATTTGCATCATTGACCCTTTATTTACATGTCATTGACCCTTGAGCTGTTGCATGTGTGTGTAACTTCATCTCCGTCTCATCCCTCATGTGTCCGTCTGCATGTCTGCATGCGTCAGTACCGCGCGTTACACTTCAAAAAACTGGTCAAGAGACTCATCATCATCTTAAAGTGGATAAAGAGTCGTCAGACTAAAGCCGTGGGTCCAGAAATCCCTCCTCACAAACGCGCAGCGATGCGCAAACGCTCCGCCACCCTGGACGTCACCCAGCGTCCCGCGCAGACAAACCTGTCCCTCCTTAAGAAGGCCTCGTCTGTGGACTTCTCTAAACATGTGAAAGCTCCTCTCAAGCAGATCGAGCCGCACAGAGACGCCCGCATCAGCAGCAGAAACACGTTTACATGCAATAAACTGGTAAGAGTGAGAGAAGCCACAGATCAGATCTACATGATCATCAGTGAGGATCCGTTCACACTGACAGTGATTTACAGCACTAAACGGCTCAAAGTCATTGATGCTGAATAAGCATTGATATTTGAGGAGACATCAGTTTAACTTGAGTTTAACTTCATGCAGTTAAGCAGCAGCTAGTTGATACGGCGGGTGAGTATGAACAGCAGGGATGTAACGATGCACCGCAAGCCGGTTGAAAAATGATACAAATATGTGACGATTCATATCAGTTAACTCTTTCCCCACCAGCGTTTTTGAAAAAAGTTGCCAGCCACAATATTTTGTTGTATGAATATCTGAACATGCAATACATCAAAATAAAGATCTGACCCTCTACTTTCAAAAAAAAAAATCAGTTTTATTCAAGCTTCATGCATTGTTTTTTTTTATCAACACTTGAATGTAGGTAGATTTTTTTTTTTTTAAAAAAAGCAACATTTTGAGCAAAAAGCTGAGAAAATAGCATTTTTATCAAATACTACATCTGGATCATATTCAGTAATATTATCAAAGCAAAGATGCAGTAGATGCTTCCCTCAGTATCTCAAAGCTTTAACACTTTCTGGATTCACATTTCACTCTGTAACTTTAGTCAGTTTTCAGTTTAGTGTTGTTGCATATGCTCACATATGAGATCGCTCGTTTCTGCGTCTTCCTCGTCTGTGTTTTTGATCGAGTGATTCTAGACTCATTCAGGAGATGTGTAATAGCGCCCCCTGGCGTATAACAGAGAGAACACGGAAAACTCAGTGTTTGGCGGGGAAAGGTTTAAATGAATCGTGATGCAGTTGTGGGTGTGAGTTTATATGAATGTATCTCTGAGAGGAACTGACTGTCTAGATAAGTTTAGATTGTATGTTCTTTTCATTTTGCGTCTGTATAATGTATTTGTTGTGTTCGTAACCGCAGCGCTGCTTTGTTTACAGCGGTAACCAAGGAAACGCTGTATCGCTGCTGTTCATAAGCGCCACCTGCTGGCAGAGAGTGAATCTGCATCTCATTCAGCTCTGTTTCGTTTAGATATGTTTTATGTAGTATAGTTTCACAACATTAAAGTCAGACCCTTCTGTTTTTGCTTCAAATTTTGGAATTACACGATTATACTAATTTAGATTAAAAACTAAATACTAACATATGCAGCATCTTTCTTTGGATCGTGATTAAAATGCAGTGGTTGCCTCTAATTTTAAATGGAAAGAGTACAGACAAAGCCTTAGCTTGTTTATATTTGTTTTATTTGTGTTATTCATTTGATTTGTGGTTCGTTTTAAAATTTCAATCTAGTTTTGTTATATCAGTTTCAATTTTTTTGTCCAAGCAATAATACAAGGAGACCTTTCCAATTGTAATTTGTCTTAAATCTCATTTTGTTAAAAAAAATTGTGAGAAAATCGTATTGTGAAATCAGTGTGGTGAACCGTATCTCATCGTGTGTTTAGTGAATCATTACATCCCTAATGAACAGCACAGCGATTATGAACCTGCAGTGTGTGCATGAACTGCTGTCAGCTGATTCAATCAGAAACCTTATATTTGTGATTAAAACACGCATGCTCCTCACTGCTAATGATGTGCATGTTCAGTGTCCTGCACTGCAGCTTCATCAGTTGTGTGTGTGTGTGTGTGTGTGTGTGTGCGCAGCTGGAGGATCCTGCGATCCGCTGGCAGATGGCGCTGTATAAAGACATGCCCAACCGCAGCGAGGACACATCTGACCCCGAGAAGACCGTCGACAGAGTTCTGAACATCGCACATGTGCTCTTCCACCTCGATCAGGTGACTTTAACATCTCCACACACAGCTGATTCAGCTTTAAACGGCTCATATTTACAGGATTCTAGACTTTCATATGCAAATGAGCTCTCCTTTGATTGGCTGACCTCTGCCTACAGGTGTCATCATCAGGCCAGTTTCTGAACACTGAAACATGTTGATATGTAAATGTAGGCGGGGCATATGTTAATGACCTCATGCATCGTAAAAAGATTACTTTATATTACAAAGTAACACATTGAATTAAACATGACATTTTGAAGTAGAAAGACAATAATCTGTTTTATTTTGCTATTTGAAGGTTACTGTATGTCAAAATATCACTGAATGATTAAAACTGACTCTTTTGCCTCTCAGATCAAGTTTAATTTATTTATATAGCAGTTTTCACAAAGTTTCAAAGCAGCTTTACAGGAAATCGTGATGCTAATGTTTATATTATCTTAATCTCATCATGCCTTATAGTTGCATTTAGCAGATTAGAGCTGGACGATAACAGAGTTTAGCAGCGAGCAGCTGAGATTTGCTGTATAGTGTATGTCACAGATGATGTGTTTGTTCGAGCAGGTCGAGCATCCTCAGCGCAGTAAGAAGGCCGTGTGGCACAAGCTGCTGTCCAAACAGAGGAAGAGAGCCGTAGTGGCCTGTTTCAGAATGGCGCCGCTTTACAACCTGCCCAGGTGAGGATCTCCTGTCTCCTGGATCTCTGATGGTCTCTGATGATTCCTGATTCTGATTCTCTGATTCTCAGGCACAGAGCCGTGAACCTGTTCCTCCAGGGTTACGAGAAGTCCTGGATCGAGGCAGAAGAGCATTATTTTGAGGATAAGCTGATTGAGGATTTGGCCGTAAGTATTTTTCATCCATTCAGAACCTGTGTTTCCCTGTAGGTGCACTTTCAGATGATATCGCTGCATAATTGAACAAAAAAACTGTTGCTATTGAATAAAAGATGGTTAAATGAGGAGACACCTTGAAGCAGAATCTAAATTCTGAGTCCTTGAGTTCTTCGATGTTCGTTCTGCATGAAATGCGTGTTTTGATGGAACGGCCTGTGTGTTTACATGCACTGATTTTTGCAGAATGAATCCAGTCCAAATTGAGGTTCTGAAAGTAGTTCATATGTTTAAAGTTTTGATTGAGACAGTAGTCAGATTCAAAAGATTACATCCTAAAATGTTCTGTTAAAGAGATTAAGATCTTCACCACCCCTTTCAATCAAAATTTCATTCAGAAGTCCAATTGAGTCATTGATCTAATGATAAAATCAATTTCTGCTACAGAAGGTGCTATATACTCTTAAAAATAAAGGTTTATTATTGGGATTGATGGCTCCATGAAGAACATCCAAGCAATCTTTTCATTGCACAAAAGCTTCTTTATAGTGGAAAAAGGTTCTTTAGATCATTAAAATGTTCTTCACACTAATAAATAAATGTTTCTGAAAGGTTCTTTGGGGAACCGAAAATGGTTCTTCTGTGGTATCAGTGTGAAAACCCCCTTTTGGATGCTTTATTTTCTAGAGCTGGATGAACATCATAAGTATACAGTGATGATTCCTTATACAGTGAAATTCAGTCCAAGTGACCATCAACAAATTTGAAAAAACAGAATACAGGAATTATTACAGGATAATTACAGGAGTTTGTGCCGTAAAAAATTTAATTTATGCTGCTTTGGTTTTTTAGATATTAAAAGAATATTTATTGGTCATTCTGAGGTCACTCAGCCCCCCACATGCTCCAAATTTACCCCAGATATTCTTATTTGTTTGTGCTGGTTTGTGCCGGTAATAGGATATTTTCGTTTTGGCTACTGTTTTTTAACAATACAGTTGAAGTAATAAGGTGAAATTCAAACGGCAAACCAAATCACATGAAATTCGTTCAACTAGGAGAAAACATAATTTTATATAGACGAAATACTTCCAAGGCACTCTCAGGGTGAAGTTTAATTAATTTTATATATTTCTATATTTACCCCATATGTTAAAGCCTCGTGTTAAAGCCACAATGTACGTACTTTGACACAGAAACGAAAATAGGCCTATGAATATCAAGTCTTTATTTTTGTTATTTTTTGTTTTGGTTTTGTAAAGACATAATGAAATGGGCCTAAGTCGGGGTTTTTTTTTTTTCATTTAATTAGCATAATTGAACGAATGTGACTACTAACAATTAAGTGACTGCAACTACGTTTGAACTGTATGGTTAAAAAAGACAGTATCAACTTCACGGAGGTGTGATTCCTGTATTCAGTTTTTTCAAATTTGTTATTGATGGTCTCTTGTACTGAAGGTTTCTCTGAGGTGCTCGTGGTGTTGGTAGTTGGTGTGTATTTGGCTCATCTGAGAGTCGTGTTTGAGGCTGTTTGCTGTTTTAGAAACCGGGTGGAGAGGAGCCGTCGGAGGAGGACGAGATGACCAAACACATCGACCCGTTACACCAGCTCATACAACTGTTCAGCAGAACCGCGCTGACCGAGAAATGGTGGGTTTCCTTCAACCTTCAGTTAAAATAATCAGTCCAAATCACAGAGACTTGGTTCATTGAGACCCTAAACTACTGTTGTTGGTTTGCTGTAGTAAACTCGAGGAGGACAATCTCTACATGGCTTACGCTGATATCATGGCCAAGGTGAGACTCGTTTAACAAGCCTTATTATAAGCTCGTCTGTGAGAGATGCTCAGATTAATCCTGTGCTGTTTGTATGAACACTCACAGAGCTGTCATGATGAAGAGGAGGAGGATGAAGAGGAGGTCAAGAGTTTTGAGGTGGGTGATTGGACGTGAAGGATCCTCTTAAATGCACTCGTACACCTTGAGTTGGATTTTCTTTGCAGCTTTGAAGAACATGAAGAATTCACTTCTTACGGTGGTCTGCTGGTCTTAACCTGCTACTGGTCTGGTTTCCACTGGTTTTAGGGACTTTGAGCACTTATAAGGTCAGGAGACCAGTCCAAGACCTGCAAACCACCTTAGGCTGGGTTTCTGCAGGGCTACAATGTAGACTTTCATCTGAACTGGTTTTACATACTCTCTTACACATACACGCTTGAATCGCTTTTAACATCAGCTTAAGCTAGCTTTCGCTAGTTTAAACAGATCTCCCAGCCTGACAAATGACTGAAACCCATCTAAAGCCATCGGATTTAAGCAGTTGAGGTTGAACTAAAATCATTGGACCGCTGTATGTTGTTTCAGTGCCGTTGTGTGATTTACCTTTTAAAAACATTAGGAAAACAGTCCTGAGATGAAGCTTTGTGTCTTGACTAGTCACCGTATCCGCATGGCTAACATCAACACACCACGTCACCCTTTTGTTCCAGTTAGTGAAAGCAAACACACTTACAGGTCGAAGTATGAAATGACTAAATTTTGTTTCCGCAGTGGGATATTATGAAAGATTTATGCATCAAATTTGCCAGCAAAGAAGAGCAGTCTCTGGTAACCAGCGCTGAATGTTCATGTCCATGGCTTTCGTTCATTCCTTCTGGACTCACACATGGTTTCTCATTCATTCCGGACGTTTTATTTCCTCAGCGTGGTTGTCTCTGATTTCTACACGAGCTTTCAGTGACCATCTCCCATAGTCTGATCTGTACTAGCACACCGCCATCAAAACAAACCTTATACTTGCCCTTTATTACAAAATGTGTTCAAATGTAGCAGTTTGACAACACCAGTATCTCAGCTACATCATCTGGATTATGGCTAATGTAATTCTTAACTGAGAAATTGATAATTAAACACATTTTTCAGATGTTTAAAAATAATGTTTAAGAATCTATAATCACTGAACAACCTCTGAGCTCATAAGGTTTATATGTTAAAGGGATAGTTCACCCAAAAATGAAAATTCTGTCATTAATTCAGAATCAGAAATACTTTATTAATCCCCGGAGGGAAATTAGGTTCGTTACCACAGCTCCAAAACACCAAGATAAAAATACAAATAGAAACCTATATACAAGAAATAAAAATAAAACTACTAAGATTTAAATAACTATATAAGTAAAAATATAATATTGCACAATAAAATACGTTATTATACTGAGGAATTATAATTACTCACCCTCATGTCGTTCCAAACCCGTAAAACCTTCGTTCATCTTCAGAACACAAATTAAGCTCTCTGAGCCTCCAAAGACAGCAATGTAACTGAAATGTTCCCAGACCCAGAAACGTATTAAGGAAAATTATATAAGGAAATATAATATATATAAGCAAAATAAGGAAATTAAGTGTCCCCAACTAAGCAAGCCAGAGGAACCCAAACTCCATCAGTGACAGAATGGAGAAAAAAACCTTGGGAGAAACCAGGCTCAGTCGGGGTCAGTCCTCCTCTGACCAGACGAAACCCGCAGTTCAGTTCCAGCTGCAGCAGAGTCAGATTGTGCAGAGGACTCGTCTGGTTCCTGTGGTGTTGTCCCGATGGCGTCTAGGTGACGAGGTCTTCACTGGGGATTATGTGCAGAGGTACTCTCCATAATGGCGGAATACGTGATTTGGAGGAGAAGAATTGTTGAATAAAGTCGTTGTTTTTGTTTTCTTTGCGCACAAAAAGTATTCTCGTATCTCGTAAACTTACGGTTGAACCACTGATGACTGTTTTATCAATGTCCTTACTACGTTTCTGGTTTCTGTATGGTGTGTACGTATTTTTACATATTGACTGCCATGTCATCCTCTCCGAGTATATAGCGTAGTTTCACTGAGTCATTCAGAGAAATAAATGATAGATATCACTAGCTTTGATTGGACTTCCTCTGGATGGATACAGTATGTATTAGAGGAGATTGTGCTACAGCTTTGGGAATATGGACCTTCACCCAGCGCCGGCACTGAAAACACAGTGACCTTGTGTTTTGGCACATTCGTGAGTCGTGAGGCGTTCACTGGAGCAGCGTTGTGACGCTCTTCCATGTCTCCTGCAGGAGAAGGAGATGGAGAAGCAGAAGCTGCTGTATCAGCAGGCCCGACTGCACGACCGCGGCGCGGCTGAGATGGTGCTGCAGACCATCAGCGCCAGCAAAGGTCAGAAAACACTGAAACCCTGAGCTGACGCAGGTGTATCCTGAGCATGCACTAATGAGAGAGTGTGTTTGTGCAGGAGAGATGGGGCCGATGGTGGCCTCCACGCTGAAGCTGGGCATCGCCATCCTCAACGGAGGAAACTCAACCGTCCAGCAGGTGACACACACACACACACACACACACACACACACACAACACCAGCCGCTTGATTCTGTTCAGTTTGATAACATCTTAATAACCAACACTACACAAACTACACAAACATTTAAATTGTTGACATTAAAATGCCGCTATTATGTTAATATATTATATTAATTGAGGCAATTTAAATGTCAAATTTCTGATAAAAGAATTATGTTTCTACTCCAATTTGTTGTTGAAATATGAACATTTAAAACTTGTATTCATGACAGATTTATTGAAACATACATTAAATAATGAAGACAACTGGAATGAATATTAATTCTGAGCTACAGGCAAAAAAAAACAAAAAGTGAAAAATTACAATTTTAGTCAAATTTGAGGTTTTCACAAAAATGAGTTCATTAAGCCCTCGTCTAGTGATCCCAGAGCTCCAAAATAGTAATTAAACATCTCAAATGATCTTTATTAGTACGTTTTCTGAGAGGAGTATCTTTTCTCCGTTCGCTTCTCGCGCTTGATCCCGATAAATACACACATATACACAGAATTACAGTATTTCAGTTTCACACAAGCAAACATCTGATGTGTAACATTATATTAGATCCGTGCAGTACAGTAGGTCTTAATATATACAGGCCGTCTGTCGCATTCACGTTAATCTAACAATAAAAGATTCACTGCTCTTGATTGATTTTAATAATCAGTTTATTTGTAATGAACACACTAAAGTGATTTTTACATTTGATTATTTGTTTTTCTTACTTGAATGCTTTTGTTTAGATGTAAAATGAAAAAGGTAATGCATTGTTTGTTTCTTATATTTGTTCTACTGCTTTTTTGAATCTGTTATTTATAACAAAAAAGATCAAATAAAATGTATATATATATATATATATATATATATATATATATATATATATATTATGATTATTATCATAGTAATTATTGTTAAGAAAAGAACTGGAGGAAAAGATGCAATGTTGCTAGATGATTTTGCTTTGGAACCTTCAGACAACTTTAACTCGATTTTTCTCAGAATTGACTTTGCTGACTCCATCGACTTCAAACAGGTGTAACTCAGTCATTTTCAAATCATACATCATTTTGAAGGTCTTTTAATGTGAAATTAAAATGAACTCATTTTTGAAAATTTGCTCATTGTGACTCATTCTGCCAGCACAGGTCACATTTGTTTTATATTTATATTATAGTGCATATATTTATTACATCTCTATAGAGTTATTTTTCTAGTTGACTAAGGAGTTTATGGACATTGAAGGTCTTTTCTGATGTTATGTGACATTATTGATCTGAAACTTTTATCGACAACTTTCTGCGGTTGAATCACTGATTGATGGATTACATGATTCATTTCAACAAGTAGTTCTGTTTCTTCTGATGTTCATTCATGTTTATTTGAATTGTCAGAATTTTAAAAGCTGAGACTTTTTCATGTTAAAGTAACACAGCACAAAGATTATTGCGATTTAAGTTCAGTTCATCAACAGAAAACAGCTCAGACTGATCTGGAGTTTTAAGAATCCATATCTGTTTTGATTAAAAATGAGAAATGGATATTGTTAATCCAACTCTAGCATCACACAGCTGACATGTTTATCTGTTGTAGTTGTGTGAAATAGACACTGACACAGTCAAAACACTACACTTCAAAAAATGCTTTTCTTACTTCATTTCAAAAACTTCATTTTTGATTAGTAATATGCATTGCTAAGAACTTCATTTGAACAACTTTAAAGGTGATTTTCTCAATATTTAGATTTTTTTGCACCCTCAGATTCCAGATTTACAAATAGTTGTATCTCAGACAAATATTGTCCGATCCTAACAAACCATACATCAATGGAAAGATTATTTATTTATTCATTAATTGATCCTCATGACTGGTTTTGTGGTCCAGGGTCACATATGAGTATGTGGACTGGAATCCCATGGTTCTGTGCTGGGCTTTGACACGTTTGTGTGTTTTTTGTCGTCCACCTGCAGAAGATGCTGGACTACCTGAAGGACAAACGGGACGTGGGCTTTTTCCAGAGTCTGGCGGGACTGATGCAGTCGTGCAGGTAAATCATCTTCCTGCCGAGCGTCACATGACTGAAGCCGAAGCGTGTGTTTGTGTGTGATTATAGTGAATGATGTTTGTGCTCCAGTGTTCTGGATCTCAACGCCTTCGAGAGGCAGAATAAAGCTGAAGGTCTCGGGATGGTGACGGAGGAAGGATCAGGTATGATCTATATTCTGAAACTGCTGATATATAATCAATAACTATGATTAGAGCTTGATCTGTGTAATTCTGTCATGTGATAGAGCGGGGCATTTTATCAAGGCATGAAATCATCATTTTCATTCCACTTGATTTATCATGCCATTTCTGTCTTAATTGAGTTGAGTTATTGATTTAAAACTACAGTAATGCTACTTTTGTGTTGAGCGCTCATGGCACGCATCCCAGAATCCATTCTGAAGATGTCTTTGTCAGATTGAATTATTTTCTCCTTTTTCTTTACGTTTGTGTACGTTTGAGTGTATGATGATGATGAATGCTTGATATGGTCTTCAGACGTTTGTCAGCAGAAATGCTCAGACTTGATTTTTTTCGCAAGGGTGCAATGAGAAAAAAGAGCACTCAACAGTGTGCGTAAGACACTAACCCTACCCTAACATGTGCTGTCTCTCTCTCTCTCTCTCTGTCTCTATGATGTCTGTCTTTCAGAAGTGATTCTTTTGCCAGTTATTTTCAAAGCTCATTTCATTCGAGTCTCAGAGATGAAGCATGGGTTTTATATTCTTTTTCAGGTTTCTTTATGTTTGCTGTGTTGTAACATGACTTTTAAAGGACTAGTTCACCCAAAAGTGAACGCTCTGTCATCATTTACTCCTCGTCACGTCGCTCCAAATCTGCGTGGAACACAAAAGTTAATTTAGTTAGTAGCATTTCATATATCTTAAATAAAATTAAATAATAAAGTTATTAAAGCTTGATATAAAAATTAAAGCTTGTTTGGAAATGACAATAAATATATATGTAATATATAAATAATATAAATAAATATATATATATATACACTGTATTTCACACAATAAATGTCTATTTCACTTTGTTTAGATGTTAATTGATATATTTAAGAGTAATATTTTTGTTATGATAGAGTAATTTTTTATTACTTCAGATGAATGTTCAGATTTGTAATATTTAATTTTTTTTTAAAGAATTTTTTATATTTAATATTTTAAATGACTAGAGTTAATTTTTTAGATGTTCATGCAGCACTTTATCACTTAAGCTCAGGCTCCAGAAACTCCTCATAAATATAGTTTAGCACTATATTCCAAGTCTTATGGTGCTTTACGTGAGAAACACCCACGTTTAGGTCGTTATTGTACGTTATTACTTAAGCTCAGCAGCGTCTGTCATCATTGACCTTTATTATAAAAGAGCATCATGAACATTGCGCGACTCGTCTTCACTGAAGAAAGTCGATCGTGCAGGTTTGAGTAAACGATGGCAGAAGGTTCCTGTTTGTCTGCACTATTCCTTTAACCTGTACAAGTGTTTTTCTTCCTCTGATTATTTCTTTCTCTCTGAATTTGGACTTTTTTTGTCATGAATCCCTCTCTAAACAGTTCTGCACTTAATTCACTCAGGTTTGGATTCAATCAGCATCATTTCTGCTAAAGCCAGACTCGCTTTTATCAAACCTTCTGGTTACAAATTCAGATGCGGCACGACGTACACAGTTTCGGTTTCTGTCCCAGCGTGAAATCTCATTGGTCCACGTAGCTGTCCGTCAAACATCAGCTGTGTTCTGATTGGTGTGGACAGAAGAAAGGTTGACTTAAATCTGTTGTGATTGTTCAGAATGGTGCTGATTGAATCCAAGCCTGCATTTCCCAATCAACAGCGACTGACCTTGTGACCTGTATGACCTCTCACTTTTTTCTTTCCTTTTTTCTTGTTTTTTTTCGGTTCTGTACCGTCTTCCCCTTTATCAGTCATCACTCATGAGCGTGGTAATTATGCCTTCTGCCATTTTGCTGTGGTTTAGCTGTGTGGTTAGCCCTGAGCCCAACACCTTCCCTCTGCCCTGCGTTTCCTGTCACATGACCCCGCCCCCGCTAGAGCAGTAGCCAATCACGTGCCGTCTTCGCTCTCCTTTCAGGCCTTGCACAGTTTCTGTCGTTCTAGATGTAAGAACAGAGATGCTGTTTCGATTCAAGAGACCGGTAATCGTTTTGACCGATATTTTTACCTACGTTTAGTTTAGTTTAGTTTAGTTTAGTTTAGAGCTTTATAATCGGGTGTTCACCGATAACAGGAAACAGCAGTCTTGAGATGCAAAGTAAGTCCATATTTAAGGGTGTTTCTTAAACTATGGCCACATTTGATCCTGTGGATTATATGAAACTTTACCAGGATCACTGGAGAATGATCAGGAACAAATGTCAAATCCATCACATCTCAAATCATCATTCATTCTGTGGTGGAAATGACATTTGAAATATATTTAGAATAAAATGACTGACACTTTTGTTTTGTTAACTCTAATTTAGCTAGTAGCTAGCATTTTATGTTCTAAATAAAATAAAATAATAGTGAAAATATGTTTTCATTAATCTTAATATTTTCAGTTTTTTATTATTCTAGAGGAATATAATTTTATTTTAGAAGAATATTTTTATTATTATAGGCTACATTTATATATATATATATATATTTATATTTATTTATTTATTTATTTATTTATTTATTGAGTACTTTTTATTATTGTAGAATGACAAATTCTTGTTATTGTTTTTGAGTGTTTTTTTGTTTGTTTTGGAGTAGTTTGTTTTATTATTATAGAATACATATTTATTATTTATATATATATATATATATATATATATATATATATATATATATATATATATATATTAGGGGTGTCCCCGAATAGTCGACGATTCGAGGAGCCTGATTCGATCTGACAGTCGGATATTCGCAGGGTGTTACACCATTTTGGCTATATGGGGGTGCTCAATGTCTGATAGAACTACCAGTTTTCTCCCAATAAGTTAATATACAGCCTATTATGATAATGCTGTAAATAAGAATCTGAAAAGAAAAAAGCTTTAAATAAATATTTTAACTTGCTGAATAAATCCAACCACCCCTATAGATTTAAGTTTCACTTTCCATAATCCGTGACCTACAGAGGAGCATCTTGGCGGCAGGGATTTAAATCTTTAAGAGTGAAAGACTGGATTTTTTTTGATCAGGTAGGGTACAAGTGATTTCAAAACATTTCAGCCGGTTTATATATATGGTGTATATTATCTCGTATAAGATGCATTTGGTTGAGTCGCTGCAGTAACATGCTTCATTGTACGGTGATTATCTCTTCAGCGCGCAGGACAAACAAATATGCAGAATATTAATGACTATGACTGGGACTGTCATATACACATAACATTATAATGAGAACACTATTTAAAACGCTGTGAATTTTTTGAGTTTATAGTTCCCGTGTTTCTGGACGTTGTTGAGTGAAGAACGCTTCCACGAGTTCATTCAGAGCCGCGCAGACGCGTTCATGCATCGGGGCGTTTGTGCAGATTGCCTTTGTAATATTAACATTATGTTGTATAAATAATGAAGCGTATTCTATATGAGATAAATGAGTTAAATCCCATTGATTATAAACCTGCTATCAAATGCTTCATTCTACCGGTCATCTTCAGTGCGAGCAGCTCAAAACAGAAGTGCTGAACATTAATAACTGACATATACATAACGTTATAATGAGAGCACTGTTGTAAAAAAAATGTGTGAATTCTTAGGGATTCGCTGACGTTTAATGTTAACTGTCTTTTAATCAAAACATAAAACATTATTCACTCCGTTTGTATCTGCGAGGCGTCCATTACACATTTTCCCTGTGTGTTAACGTCAGTATTTATGACTGTCGAATGTCTGACTTCACTCTTGGTAATGTATTTTGCCCCCCGCCCCCAAACATATGATTCGACTAACAGTCGACTATCAGCAAGATTCGAAAATTCCGATTCGACTATGAAAATCCTTAGTCGGGGACACCCCTAATATATATATATATATATATATATGTACATATATATATATAAAATGTATTTATTTATTTATTTTTTGAGTAATATTTTGTATTATTTTAGAATGACATCTTGTTATGAGTGTTTTTTTTTTGTTTTTGAGTAATATTTTTTATTATTATAGAATACATATTTATTATTTATTTATATATATATATATATATATATATATATATATATATATATATATAATATTTTTTATTTTATTTTTATTATTATTATTATGAAGTAATATATATATATATATATATATATATATATATATATTTTTTTTTTTTTTTTTTTTTAAGAGTAATATTTTTTATTATTTTAGAATGACATCTTGTTATTGTTTTTTGTTTTGGAGTAATTTGTTTTAGTAAAATTTTTACAAATTTTATTATTGAAAGTTCGGGTCTGGGATGAGGGTAAAACCATCAAAATCTATACATAAAGGGCTAAATAAATAAAGAGGACAAAGGGATGTTTTTGTGACCTTCATAAAAGAAAAAGAGTTTTTAGTTAAGACTGAATATGAATCATTCTGTGGAAGAGTGCCAATAGTTGCAGAAACAGCCGTTTAGCAGTGGGCGTATCTGTAGTCTGTAAGCTCCTCCCCTTCCTGCTCCTCCTCTCCTCTTCCTGTCAGGCCGTCAGAGGCGCAGTGGCTGGGTGTTTGGTTAGGAGCGTGTTTCTGTGGTTTGTTCTGGCCGAGCTGCTCTGAGAGGATGATGATGATGATGATGATGATGGTCTCTCAGAAGCAGTCGCCCCAGTCTCTCCTTCCTCTTCCTCTTCCTCTTCCTCCTCCTCTCTGATTGGTCTGAGCTGTTCAGTTGGTGTCGTGTGCTGTCGTTCCTGCTGTTTCCTCCACTCTTCTTCTTTTTGTTGATGGTCAGGCTGTTTCTTTGTTCTACATGTTGGTTTTGTTCTTTTCCGAGTGTTTGGTTGTGTTTTTCTGCAGATCAGTGTTGTGTTTTCTCTCCTATCATCCATCTGCATTTCTGTTGACTGGTTTGATCATGCGTCATCAGTTCAGTTTGACGTTTTAATGATGGACCAGAGGAAGTCTAACCAAACCACAGATATCTGTCATATTTATAATTGTGTATTTACATGTGTATTCCTATCACAATGTGTAGTAAATGCATAGCAGTTGTGTAATTTGCTAGTTTTGCATGCTTCATTAAAGTTAATTGTAATAATCTGAGTGTGTTGTTGAAGTCATCAGGCTTCTTTTCTGGTTGATCATCGTACCGAAGCTCAGCTGAAAGTGTGTTTAACCTCCCATCTGAACAGAAACTCGTTTCCAAAGCTGAAACACTCCTTAAAAACTCACTGATTTAGTGTGCTCTACATAGACAGCAACTCTTAGCAGTTCACCTGATTATTGTGGAATGTTTCTGAACAATTTCACTTGGAAATTCTTGAATCTTTTCACTTTTAATTTGCTTCAGTCACAACTTTTTTGGACTGTGTTGCAGTCATCAAAATTTAAATGAGTTTATATTTACAAAATGCAATTAAGTTGGTCAGTGAAAACATTGCAAAACTTTAGAGTTTTTTTTTTTCAGGTAAAGGGGAGATCAGATGCAAAATTCAAACAGAAATGTGTGTTAGCAGTTTGCGTACACAACCACCCCATAATGATAAAAATCCACCTAGGGTTTTTTTTTTAAATCCACCAAAATCATATCCCCTTTCTCAGATCAAGCCGATCTCAGATTCTTGGCGGTGTGACGTCACAAAGACCCAGGCCCCGCCCACGATTGATGATTGACACTGGTGTTTAATCATAGACCCGCCCTGAGAGAGCTGTCATCAGTCTGCCATTGTTTCGACACCGGAGCAGATGTAAACAAGAATAACTCCTGAGCGATTGAGGTGTTTTGTTGTTTGATGTAATAATGAACTTAGCAGTCGTTATTTACTCCCGACATCTGAGCCGCTGAAGACACAGTGGATTACTTTGTTTCTGAAGGGAAAGAACCCCCCCCCCCGATCTACCTAAATGCGTTTATGTTTATGAAGAATATCAAAAACTTTAGGAGTCAGCTGTCCACGGCAGTCCTTAAGATACCAGCACAATAACACACTCAGCAAAATATCGTCTAATTATCGTTATTGAAAAAAATCCCAGAAAATATAGAGATATTATTTTTTGTCAATATCGCACACCCCTAATCTAGCTTCACCTATAGAAGAAGTGAGTATAAAGGTGCGTTCACACCAGATGCGAATGAAGCGTTAAGCACGAGTGATTTACATGTAAAGTCAATGCAAAGACGTGATAGACATCCTGTAGCGTGATTCGCACGAATTGAGCGTTTGATGCGCATAACGTGTGATTCGTGCAGGTTGAAAATTATGAATATTTGGTGAATATTCACGCCACGTTAACCAATCAGGAGCTTGCTCTAGTAGTGACGTGATTACAAAGTAGGGAGCGGAGGCAGAAATCCGAAACAACAATGGAGGACAAAATCATCGTCGCTGTATGTGGATACCCAGAGCTGTACAATACATCTTCATACTTTTATAAGGAATAAAAAGGAAACAGGAATAAAAAGGATCTTGCTTGGAAGAAAGTGGGCGAGGAGGTTGGACAGTCTGGTAAGTTGTAAAAAATGCTCTTTACTCAATTTGAACTATATGTATACATATTGTGTTTATTCAGAGGAAGTGTGCAGAAAGAAGTGGAAGAGTCTGACGAATCCTCCCATGACACGAATTCGCGTCTGTTGTGAAGTAAATTTCACACACGAATGAAGCGAGTAAACTCAAAATGTTCAAGTGTCCAACTACGCACGAATAGCGCGATTTATTTGCGCAAGTCACGTCTGGTGTGAACACCCCATAAGGGTTTTTATGAATCTTTGCAAATTGCCTTTCCTAATAATGTGCTACTTAGCAAGTTCAGTGGCTAAATGTGGCTAAAGTAAACAGAAGGGCTCGTCACCTCACAGAAGAGAGGGGCGGGGTTAGCAAAGCTCATTAACATTTAAAGGAACATGCACCGAAACGGGTCGCTGTGAACAGAGCTGATTTTGGCAGGTTAAAATGGGTGTTTTTTTACACTACCATTGAGAAATTGTAACCAATGTAATAGACTTTTCATTAAGACCCTAAAGAATCATATCAACTTGTGAAAAATGGCCATCTGATGTCCCCTTTAAATAAAGGCTAGAGAGAATTAAATCAAAGATTCTAGTTTTTATTGCATTTTGTAAAATATCCCAACTTCTCTAGAAATGGGGTTGTATTTTAATAATGAACATTTCTCTAATTTTTTTCACCCGTTGTAGGGCTTTCTGAGAATTTGGCCTTAATGAAACATAATGATGCTGCTTTCCGTATGGAGCAGCCTGTGCATCCTAACATGCTGTCTATGTAGGGAGGAACTGAATCCCTCAGAACTGAAGAAAACTGAAGAAAATCAAGCACTTTCAGGTCGGCTCATGAGAAGAACATGTGTATGTGTCTGATTTCTGGAGGTTTTGATAGTTGTGACACCGGTGTTTAGCTGAGAGCTCAAATCCTGTGACGTTTAGAAACATTCTCCATCATGTTCCTCCGTGTGACCAGAACAGCTCCGCGTCTCCAGACGTCTCTCCTGTCAGATCTCTCAGGCTTTGCTAGGATCTCGTCTTCAGTACGATACACATTATGAGACAGATCTGTGTTGGTTGATGGATGATGGGCTGCTCGTTTCATTGATAAAGTTGAAATGAACAACTATCAGTCAATGTGTGTCTCAGAATATCTCCAAATATTTTATTTTCCTAACATCTTCCATATTATAAACATAATATATTCTTATTAAAGCAATAATGTTTGTAGCATTCATTTTCTTTATTTAATCTTCAGTCCTCAATGTAAAACGAGAAGTTTTTTTAAGACTTTTTTTAGCCCATAAGCCTAACTTACGGGTATTATTATTGTAATAATTGAGGTAAATCTTGCGATAAGGTTTTTTTTTAAGCATAAAATCTAATGCATTTGTAAAGAGATGTAAAAATACACTGATTTAAGAATGAAAATTAAATGCATCAAATATGACATTTAATAATCATTTCTGGTAATGCTTTACAATTAGGTCTCATTTGTTAACATTAGTTAACATAAACTAACAATGAGCAGTACTTCTACAGCATTTATTCTACTTTAATGTTAATTTCAGCATTTATTAATGCATTTTACATTTACATTTAGTCATTTAGCAGATGCTTTTATCCAAAGCGACTTACAAATGAGGACAATGGAAGCAATCAAATTTTTACACTCTGAACTAACATAAATATATAAGTATATTTGTTCAATATTAATTTGATATTAATAAAGATTAATGGTAAATGCTGTAAACAATAAAAAAATATTTGCCAAAAACCATGTGCGGGTTGTAAAGCATTACCAGAGTTGATTATTAAGTAATTTAATTTTCATTCTTAAATCAATGCATTTCTACATCTCTAAATGTTGCATTAGCTTTTGTTCGATTCTGTTTCAGTTCATTTTATTTTTAAAGCACATTTAAATACAACAATCAAATAAAATTTATTAAAAACTTCATCATCATTCATCATAATAATAAAAAACAAAAGCCTAGCCCCTAATTAAATGCTGAAGAATTAAACGCATCATGTCAAGCATAATATTTATGGCAGATGGCAGTGAATAGCAGCCAGTGTTTGGAAAGGTTACTTTAGAAATGTAACGGGTTACAAGTTTCCCTATTTAAAATGTAACAAGCAGTGTTACTTTATTAAAGTGATGTAACTGATTACTTTTCTAAATTTCTAACAAATGTTTTCAACTGTTAATCATTTAAGATTATAAAAATGTAATTTTAAAGCACAGCCACCACAAAGGTTCTTATGTTAAATACAGATTTAAAATCATAAAATATAGTTTAATAGCTATGCTACCGTTTTTTAAATCAGATCTTTGCATCGCCATGACAGACTCCTGAAACACTGCTGTCTCATATTTTAGAGCAGTCAGTGCAATTTGGAAAATAAATCAATCACCTTTTGAAATCGTTAACATTTTCAACAATTCCCAACACTGATAGCAGCACATTGTCTGGTACGGCAGCGTTTTAAAGTTTCAGTGTCTCAGTATGTATTCTGTAGCTGTATATTCCAGCACTAGCCCATCATGCTGATGGAGCCTGACAGCAGACGTCTGGGGACGGAGGTCTCTGTGTGTGAGTCCTGCTCATGATCACAGCGTCTCTAACACACCACTCTGCTGCTGCGCAGGTGAGAAGGTCATGCAAGATGATGAGTTCACCTGTGACCTCTTCCGCTTCCTGCAGCTGCTCTGTGAGGGACACAACTCAGGTGAGCTTCACTTTGACTCTCATTAAGTTCTGTGTAGTAAAATGCATTGACACGGGGAAAAAAGTACAGAACTACTGAAACGTATTTAATACTTTGTACAAAAGACTTTGTTGTTAATGACAGCTTCAAGACGCTCCTGCAGGAGAAACTAGCGGCATGCATTGCTCAGGTGTGATTTTGTCTTCAGATCTTGAAGGATCTGTGGGTCTCTTCTATGAACTCTGACCTTTAGTTCTTATTTTCTATTGGATTGAAGTCAGGTGATTGTCTGGCCGTTCTAGCAGCTTTATTTTCTTTCTCTGAAAGCGATTGAGTTTCCATGGCTGTGTTTGGGATCATTGTCTTGCTGAAATGTCCACCCTTGTTTAATCTTCTTCATCCTGGTTCTGTAGGTGTTGGGACTGAAGCAGCTAATATTAATTTCCACTGACGAGGGACAGGATTGCTTTCTAATTACTGATAGATTTCAGCTGGTGTCTTGGCTTTCTATGCCTTTTTGCTCCTCCTTTTCTTCATGTGTTCAGTACTTTTTCCCCTGTGTCATTCCATTTTATTACACATAACTTCATTTCTGAACTTATTTGTTTTGTTTTCTTTGTACGTATGGATTACTTGGGTTGTTACTGACATCTGGTGAAAATTTCAAGTCAACAGCACCTTCAGAAATATATTTACTGAGAAAAATGGTGACATGTTCAGTACTTAATTTACCCGCTGTACCTGCTTGTGCTGCTAGTAACCAAATGCACAGACTTGGTGAAATAGTTATTAATCACAGTCCCCGTGTACGTCTTTAATGTGTGGTGTAGCTCTTGATAGTCACAGTAAATGCGTGTCTGTACATCAGATTTTCAGAACTACCTGAGAACACAGACGGGTAACAACACGACGGTCAACATCATCATCTCCACCGTGGATTATCTGCTCAGAGTCCAGGTGAGCGATTCCTCCGCGAGCACGTCAGGATCACGCTCTCATAACACACATCTGACACGCGTGTGTGTGCTCTGCCTGTCCGCAGGAGTCCATCAGTGATTTCTACTGGTACTACTCCGGGAAAGACGTCCTCGATGAGCAGGGCCAGCGCAATTTCTCCAAAGCAATCAATGTAGCCAAACAAGTCTTCAACACGCTCACAGAGTACATTCAGGTGCGTTTCAGAGCCGCTCGTTCAGGTCTCGTGAGGAAGTCATCAGAGCACCGAGGATCTCCAGGGAAAACAGAAGCAAAGTCATGGAATAAAATAGAGTTTACTTTCTAAAGCAGAATCTCTAGCATATGTAAAATAAATCAAGTTCAATAACATAAAAATATTACTGTTGTGTAGTAGAATGTACTATTTAACATAATCCATAATAGAGAGGAAATGAGGATAATAATTATGCAATTTATTAAAATGTGTTTTATTGAATATCACACAGTCGTGATCCTTTTGTCTGTTGAACAGCACTTTTTTTGACAAAAAAAAAATGTAATTAAAGCTAGTGCTGTCAAACAATTAATCGCATCCAAAATAAAAGTTTTTGTTTACATAATATGTATGTGTGCTGTGTATATTTATGTATATAAATTATATGAATATATATAATCGCAATTATTCGTTTGACAGCACTAATTAAAACATAAATGAAAAATAAAATGAAAACGCCATCTTTTATTATAAAGGATTATTATATTTTCTTTTGATTTGAAAAATATTGATTAAATTAAGTTTTATGAATTTTTGATGATAAATTTGTATTGAATCCAGACAAAAAAATAAAGCGGGCTTCATAGAGCCATATTATTGTTATTAGTTTTTAAACTAAATTAAATCGATTAGGCATGCTTTTTGATGATTAAAATTTAATCAAACCATTAAAAAAAATTCAAATAAAATTTGAAAACTGAAACATTTTGGCCCTAAATCTCGGTGTTTGTGTGGTTTTAGGGCCCTTGTACGGGGAATCAGCAGAGTCTGGCTCACAGCCGTCTGTGGGACGCAGTTGTTGGTTTCTTGCACGTTTTTGCACATATGCAGATGAAGCTGTCTCAGGTAAACATCTACAGTGAGGTTCTAGAAATGCACCACGACCTTGTCACTCAGAAGCCTTGTTTATCTGCTCTCGTGTTGTTCTTCTACTGTGTTATTTTAATGCTGCAGGATTCAAGCCAAATCGAGCTGCTGAAGGAGCTCATGGATCTTCAGAAGGATATGGTCGTGATGCTCTTGTCCATGCTGGAAGGTGAAGGTCTACTTTGTTGATTGATTGGCTAAGTAATATTCCCCAGCAAGAAGACAAATGATCATCTTTCCCTTGGTTTTAGGAAATGTTGTGAACGGCACCATTGGAAAGCAGATGGTGGACATGTTGGTGGAGTCCTCGAACAACGTGGAGATGATTCTGAAGTTCTTCGACATGTTCCTCAAACTGAAAGATCTGACCTCGTCTGATGGCTTCAAAGAGTACGACCCCGACGGCAAAGGAGTCATCTCCAAGAGGGACTTCCACAAGGCCATGGAGAGCCATAAACATTACACCCAATCCGAGACCGAGTTCCTGCTCTCCTGCACCGAAACCGATGAAAACGAGCTCTTGGATTACGAAGAGTTCGTCGAACGCTTCCACGAACCAGCCAAGGACATCGGCTTCAACGTAGCTGTCCTTCTGACCAACCTCTCGGAGCACATGCCCCACGACTCGCGCCTCCAGACCTTCCTGGAGCTCGCAGAGAGCGTGCTAAACTACTTCCAGCCCTACCTAGGCCGCATCGAGATCATGGGCAGCGCTAAACGGATCGAGCGTGTCTACTTCGAGATCAGCGAGTCCAGTCGCACCCAGTGGGAGAAACCGCAGGTCAAGGAGTCCAAACGCCAGTTCATCTTCGACGTGGTGAACGAAGGCGGCGAGAAGGAGAAAATGGAGCTCTTTGTCAACTTCTGCGAAGACACCATCTTCGAGATGCAGCTGGCGGCGCAGATGTCCGACGCCGGCGAGCGCTCAGCTATTAAAGAGGACAGCGAGAGAGAGAAACCCGAGGAGGAGAGTCCAGAGATGGGATTCTTCTCAATCACCACCGTAAGAACGGCTCTGTTTGCCTTAAGATACAACGTCATGCTTTTAATGAAAGTGCTGTCCATGAAGAGCCTAAAGAAGCAGGTGAAGAAAGCCAAGAAGATGACGGTGAAGGACATGGTGACCACGCTAGTGTCCTTCTACTGGAGCGTCCTGCTGGGACTCCTGCACTTCGCCTTCAGCGTGGCTCGAGGATTCTTCCGGATCGTTTACAACAGCTTCCTCGGAGGCAGTCTGGTGGAAGGCGCTAAGACTATGAAGGTGTCGGAGCTCCTGGCTAACATGCCTGATCCGACTCAAGACGAGGTGAGAGGAGAGACAGAAGAGGGCGAGAAGAAACCCATGGACAAAACCTCACCCGAGGAAGACCTGGCCGATCTGACGGTGGCCACAGACGACACCGACCTCCTGTCCGATATATTCGGTTTGGATCTGAAGAGAGAAGGCGGGCAGTACAAACTGATGCCTCACAATCCGAACGCTAGCCTCACGGACCTGCTCAACACACCCATCCCGCCGCCGCCTACACCCTCGCCAGAACTGCGCAGAAGACACCAGGTAACATTTGTTAAAGGATAAATATTATGCCCCTTTTTTACAATATGCAATATAAGTCTCAGGTGTCCCCAGAATGTATCTGTGAAGTTTTAGCTCAAAATAAAACAGCAAATAAGTGTAATGATATTAATAAAAACAGTATTCTTCCACCAAACAGTGTAGTTCCTCAGAAACAGTTGTGGTTGGAACAAAGCAACACACAAAGTAAACAAAGGTGTAGGATTGTAGTGTAATTTACAACGAATGTGGCTCAACCAATCAGAATCAAGGACCTAAATCTATACGTTTTATAAGACTAAATTAAAAACAGCTGACAAAATGAACACTAGTTGGTTTGTTAATGGCTCAACAGATCTGTTCAATACCAATAATTACATCAGTCTGTTGAGTTTTTGACTCTTTCGCTGTTGTTTCCTCTCAGACGAAGGGCTCTTCATCCTCAGCAGACAACAGTGAAGTTTCTGAGGAGACCAAATCAGTGCCTGAGAAAGCCGAGTAAGTGGATATGTTTAGACGATCGTGTTGATGTCACCGTCATAATCCCTGCACACTGAGTTCTGATTGGTCTCTTTCTAAGAGGGGAAAGCGGAGAGAAAGCACAGAAGAAGAAGGAGGAAGCGGTGAAGCGGAAGGTCAGACAGCACTATGAGCCTGATCTGCAGGAGTCGGCCTTCTGGAAGAAGATCATCGCTTACCAACGCAAGCTGCTGGTGAGAGCCCTGCAGGCCTCAGACTCAGAGCGAGCGCTCCTTACACACTGTGCTCTGACGCCGTCTCTCTCTCTCTTCTCCCGCAGAACTACTTTGCACGAAATTTCTACAACATGAGAATGTTGGCTTTGTTTGTGGCCTTTGCAATCAACTTCATTCTGCTGTTTTACAAGGTAATTCAACACTTCGTCGTTCATTAGTTAGAGGTGTCTGAACAAATCCCAAGAACAGGGTAGGGCTGTCGAAATGGCTGAAAAACTACATTTGAATTTTGTACTAAAATATTATCTATATTCAAATTATAGGCATAATTTCAGTTAGGGGGGAAAAAAAGCTTTTGGTTTCTCTCCTGAGGCCACAAGAGGGCGCATCGAGCAAAATATTACTAACGCACGATTCTTCAAAACAATAAAATAACACGACTATCTTTGAAAAAAGTGCGTGATGTTTATAAACCATATATGTGACCCTTTATCACAAAACCAGTCTTAAGTCGCTGGGGTATATTTGTAGCAATAGCCAAAAATACATTGTATGGGTCAAAATTATACATTTTTCTTTTATGCCAAAAATCATTAGGATATTAAGTAAAGATCATGTTCCATGAAGATATTTAGTGAATTTCCTACTGTAAATATATCAAAACTTCATTTGTGATTAGTAATATGCATTGCTAAGAACTTCATTTGAACAACTTTAAAGGTGATTTTCTCAATATTTAGATTTTTTTGTATCTTGGCCAAATATTATTCCGATCCTAATAAACCACACATCAATGGAAAGCTTATTTATAATCCTAGAAATTTCAATTTTGAAAAATTGACACTTATGACTGGTTTTGTGGACCAGGGTCACAAATGTATTTTTTAATGTAGAATACATGTGAAACTCTGCCTATGGTTGGAGCTGAACTCTCCAGGACCGAGTCTTAGCATGTGTTTGGACCGTGTGCAGGTGTCCACGTCCTCGGCCGTCTCTGAGGGGAAGGAGGTGTTGTTTGGCTCGTCTTCAGACACCAGCGTGCGGTGGGATCCTCTGGGCGGCTCCGGCTCCAGCGCTCGGCCCGACAATGTGCACTTTGTTCTGGAGGAGAGCAGCGGCTACATGGAGCCCACGCTGAGGATCTTAGCCATCCTGCACACCGTCATCTCCTTCTTCTGCATCATTGGCTACTACTGCTTGAAGGTACAGGATCGTCAGC